>ML817037.1:11994-29850 GCA_009831015.1 Picea engelmannii | reverse complement strand
AAGAACATATCCAACCTAACTTGCTTCAGAGATTTACTATCATTAGATGTTATAGATAAATTTCACAGTATAAGTAGATTAGACTCCCTAGTTAGGGCTCCACTTTTAAGAAGTTTCCTTCTTAGGTAATGTAGGCTTTAGATTCCAGACCCATAAGTTGACTTAGGGTAACTCTCAAATGGACATTTTATTGTAGTAATTGTGTTGCTTGTTAATCTGGAGTTTGTATCTCATAAATGTCAACAGTGACCGTTGCTTATAGTGTTCATTTTTTAGATGACAAAAGTGAATTTTCCAATCAGACAAGTATAGATGAGACATTTCTCAACCAGAACCCACTGCCAGCAAGCTTGTTCAGTACTCCGGTGGGGTAGTTGTGATAATTAGTGAGAGATCCCTTCCCCAGGAAGAATGCCCCATTTCCAATAGGCCTATTCAGTACCCTGATGGGTTTGCCTAGTCATACCACAGACCGGTACCCGTTGCCAGCAGACCTGTTCAGTATCCCAACGGGTTAGTCTCTTAAACCCTTTTTCCATCAGAGGCTTCTTGTCCATAGTCACCTATTTTGGTTTTTATTAAAGAGTTCTTTACACAGTGACAGGGGAGGCTCGTCTGAAAACCTTTTTATAGGCTGGGATGGTATTGGGTTGGAAGGTGTATTTTCTTCTTTGAATGTCTTTTAAATATTTATCTGAAGGAAAAATAAAAATTTTATGCACATTATTTCTTTAGAGTGATCCAGATGTATAATTTTGTCTGAGTTTGTCCATAAGAGAATGACCTAAAGTTTCCTTAGGGTACTGATACATCCTCTTCCATAAAAAATTTCCTAGTGTGCCCATGATAGAGAGTGTTCATATACCCATATGTTACTCTTTAGTAAAGATAATCCAATGAATACTATTGAAGTCTAGTTAGGGTGAGATAGTTACTTGTAGGCTAATATTTTTTTTTTTGTCCCTTTAATCATGCTAAAATACTGGATAAAGGAAACTTCTAGTCTTTGAAGTGGATTATGGTTCTTTGAACAATCATAGGTAAATATTGTGTCTTTTTTTCAAGCAATAGAACCAAAAGAAATTAAAATACTTTCTTTTAGCTAGCAACAGAACCAAAAGAAATTAAAGATACTTCCCTTTAGTTGGCAATAGAACCAAAAGAAATTATTTCTTCACAAGGGATTCCATTTGATGTTGCATTCATCTTCTTGGTTCCAGCTTAAGTGGTTGTTGCATGGCTTCATACTTCATATTAATTAACATAAGATTTTGAAATATGCGTAGCATGCCTTGTCAATTAGGTAATGTGTCCTGATAGTACCGTATAAGGACAAACTTGTGGTACCGGATCATAATAGAATATTGTTGATGCCTACAAACTGATGTTTAGCAAGTTCGTGAAGGATCAAATAAATTATAGAAATCTACTTACAAAAAATTGCAAACGTAACAGAAAAGGAGGTAAGAATCTCTTGTTACCTTCAGCTTATTAACAAAAATCGATCCACACCTATGTACAAAAGTTTCTAATAAACCAATCAATCAATGTGGATCAGTAGGGAGGTATCCTTCCTTATTGATCACCTGCATATCTGAATTATGTAGTATACGAGTCATAAATTCCTCTTTTGACAGGGGTTTTTTATAAATTCTCAACCAGTGACCATTCACAAGTAGTGGTGTCTGTTGTTCATCAATTGTCTTTATCCTAATTGAACCATTATCATAGACAGTGTCAATTTCATAAGGTCCCATCCAACGAGTAGTTAACTTACCTTTGAAGTTCTTGAATCTGATGTCATACAACAACGCCCAATCTCCTTGTTGAAAATTTTTCTTTTTGAGATACTTGTCATGCCATTTTGTTCTTTGCTTTTGAATGAGGGTGGTTCTTTGAAGTGTTTCCTGCCTGATTTCATCCAACTCATTAAGCTGCAAGAGTCTTTGTTGCTGGGCTTCATCCAAGTTCATGCCAACTTGTACTGCAGTCCTGAAGGTTTTGATCTAGAATTCTATGGGAAGAAGCGCCTGCTTCCCATACACCAACTTGTAGGGTGTATGTCCTGTTGTATTCCTCCAGGTGATTCTATAAGCCCATAAGGCTTCTAGTAATTTGTCAGCCCAATCCTTGTGGTGTAGTTGTATTGTTTTGGTAAGAATGGACTCAATAACTTTGTTGGTAGATTCTACTTGTTCATTTGCCTGTGGATGGTATGGTGTAGATTTCCTGTGTTTGATTTGGTATTGTTCTGTAACAGCTTTGATTATATGAGAGGTAAATTGAGTTCCTTGATCAGTCACAATTTCTCAAGGTACACCAAATCTAGTAAATATGTCGTTAAAAAAGAAATCTACCACTGATTGTTCACTTGTAGCTGGTAAATCTTTTTCTTCAACCCACTTAGTCACATAGCTAGTGCATACAAGTATATATTTTTTCTTTTTATATGCAGGGTTAATGGACCCTACAAAATCTAATGCCCATTTCTCGAAAGGCTCAATAACTACTTGGGCTTGAAGTGGCATTTGGTCTCGTGCAGTAGGCTTACCCATTCGTTGGCATTCATCATAATTGGATACATAGGTTTTAGCATCTCTGAAAAATATGAGGCTAGTCGTAACCAGATTGCAGAACTTTGTAAGTGGTCCTCTTGTCTGTGAAGTGTCCTCCACAAGGACCATCATGGTAGGCTTGAAAAATATCATGAATTTCATCTTCCCTTACACATCTCTTGATTACCAAATCTGGTCCTGTTTTGTAGAGGCAATCATCATGCCACATGTAGTTTGCACTTAGCTGAATTACTTTCTGTTTTTCTCTAGGAGACAATTTCTAAGGCATCTTCCCTGTCACAAGATAGTTAGCTACATCTGCATACCAAGGAGTGAATGTAGAAATAGAAAACAAATTTTCATCAGGAAAGTTATCTTATACTGGTGCGTTATCTCCCAGATGAATCATTCTAGATAAGAAATTAGCCACAAGATTATCCTTACCAGGTCTATCAATAATGTTGATATTAAACTCTTGTAATAATAACAACCATATTGTAACTCTAGGATTTGTTACAGGTTTGTTCATTAAGAATTTGATGGCTGAATGATCAGTGTGTACAAAAGCTTGATATCATGTAATATAGTGTCTAAATTTATTGATAGCATGGACTACAACTAGCAATTCTTTTTCTGCGACTGTATAATTAACTTCAGTTGGAGACAAATTTTTACTGACAAAGTAAATAACATAGGGAATTTGATTTTCCCTTTGTCCAAGAACTGCCCCAAGGGATGTGTCTGAGGCATCAATACAGATATGAAAAGGAAGGGACCAATTTGGTCCTCTTAATACAGGTGTAGTTGAAAATTTATGTTTTAGAATCTCAAAAGATATTTGGCATTCATCATCCCACTTAAATTCGGCTTCTTTAGATAATAACTGGAATAAAGGGGTAGCTAGGCTTGTAAAATTTGGAATGAATCTTCTATAGTAGCCAGCATGCCCTAAAAAGATATGAACTTCCTTTTGTGAGGAAGGTATTCTGATTTGTGTGATAATATAAATCTTTGTCGGATCAACTCTCATTCTAGAACCAGAGATCTGATGTCGCAAAACAATACCTTTAGTGAGCATCATTTTTGACTTTTCATTACTTAAGGAAAGATTAGTTTCCTTACACCTAATCAAGACTTTTTCTAGACTGGTCAAAGCTTCCTGGAAGTCTTTTCCATGGACTGTAAAGTCATCCATATAGACTTCCATGCAATCATTGGTTATGTCAGAGAAAATGGCTAGGGCATCCCTTTGAAAAGTGGTTGGGGCATTGCAAAGTCCAAAAGGAAGCACCCTATAAGAATAGGTTCCCCATGGGCAGGTGAAAGTGGTCTTCTCTTGGTCTTTGGGTGCTATTTGTATTTGGTTATAACCACTAAACCCATCCAGGAACGAAAAATACTTCTTTCCGGACAAGGTATCCAACACCTGATCAATAAATGGTAAGGGGAAATAATCCCTATGGGTGGCTTTGTTCAACTCCGGGAAGTCTACACATATTCTCCACTTACCATTTTTCTTGGGAACTATGACAAGTGGAGACACCCATTGACTATCTGAAATGGGGTATATGAGATTGGCTTGAAGGAGTTTTTGCAATTCCTCTTTTACAATATCTTTAAGGGATGGATTCATCCTTCCCTGAGACTGTCTAACTGGTCTTATTTGGTCATTAGTGTAGATGAGATGTGTGCATGTGTCAGTGTGAATGCCTTTCATGTCTGCATAATCCCATGCAAAGCCATCAAATTGTCTTTGGAGCATTTCAATTACTTGTGTCTTTTGTTCTGGTTCTAAACTAGAGTTGATATACAAAGGTTTTCCTGGGCTAATCTCAAAAAGTTCAGTAGTTTCTTCCTTTTCTGAGGAAGTTGGTGATAAAGTATATAATTGAGTGATATCAGGGTGCCAAGTTTGTTGAAATTTGAAACTGAAAATGTGTGACAATTCTGCAAAAGACCTCGGGTATTCAATGCAATTTGTATCAGCCAAAAATAAACTTAATTCTTGTTCATCCGATTGTTATTACATTCCTCTTACTTGTTCAAGTGTTAACAAGGGTCTGATGCAATCTTCCTCTCCATAAGGGTTTTCTAACCAAATAGGTATTTCCTATGTCGGTTGGGCAGGAGGGAAGAGAACAAGTTTTTGGCTATGTGTTCCATTGGATATAGTCATCTCACCAGACCAATAGTTGATAAAGGCATCTGTTGTGGCCATCCAAGGGCGGCCAAGAACCATAGGGTGTCCTGGTTTGGAGGATGATTTAGAATAGATGACTAAAAAGTCTATTGGATATTCCCAAGAAGCTAGAGTGACTGTGACATCATCTAGACTTCCTACAGGGTTAATGACTGACTTATCTGCCAATTCTATCATGGTTTGGGTTGGTCTTAACTGGTTGATTTGGAGCTTTTGCATAGTGT
The DNA here is from genome assembly GCA_009831015.1 of Picea engelmannii. NCBI lineage: Eukaryota > Viridiplantae > Streptophyta > Pinopsida > Pinales > Pinaceae > Picea > Picea engelmannii. Next base: position 24,871 of record ML817037.1, on the reverse strand, counting down.
CAAAAGGAATTACATTAATTGCTGCACCCAAATCAATTAGTGTGTTTAGTAAAGAAATACCATTAATTTCAACAGTGACTACTGGGCTTCCAGGGTCATTATATTTGTATGGCATTTCAGAAATAAATTCAGATAATTGTCCCACCACTTGAACAAGAGGAGGTTCCTTCTTCTTCCTTCATGGTTTCTTAATGAAAATATCCCTTATGATTTTGGAATTTATGGGGATATCCTTAATGGCTTGCAGTAGAGGTATTTTTATGCATACATTTCATAATTCATCCTCTATATTTATGTGCAAGGGTGGGTCAGGTTTCTTCACTAATAGTCTTTTGAGGTAGGGTGGGAGATTAATTTGTTGAGGTACTCGTACAGAATGAGAAGTGATTGGAATAGGAGGGGAAGTCTCTTCTTATGAAAGGGTGGTTTGAGTGTTTTCTTCCTCAGAATGATTATCATTTTCTTCCTGAATTATTACTGCAGGATTTGATTGGTTTACAGCTTTCCCAGATCGTAGTTGAATTTCATAGGTGGGAAAGGTTTGAACTTTTGTATTTTTCACCGGGTGGGTGGTTTGATTATTGGGGTTAGGGATTAGCTCGGCAAGGATCGTTGTTGGTTTTGGAGGGTTGTGGGAAGCTTGGTTTTTTGGTTGTTGATTGGCATTTATAGGTGCTTGCTACTGCTAGTTGGGGTTCAAGGGGGTTGTAAATTATTGTTGTATAGGAGGTGGGAGTAAATATTGCATCTGTGGTGGGTTGAATCCAGGTAGTAATTGGGAAATGTTTACATGATATTGTGGATATGTAGGGTAAGAGGGATTTCCATACACAGGTCCCCTCCAACCTTGTTGCCAAGGTTGAGTTTGAGCTTGTTGAGGTGTCCATTGTGGATAGGTCATTGTGTAAGGACCCCATTGTTGTTGTTGATACTGTGCATTAGGGTCATAAAATGTATTGGGGTTTTGGGCTCTCTAAGGTCTTCTGGAAGGGTATGGTTTTTCTTGTGAGACTCCTCCTCCCCTATACATGGCTTGTAGCTCAAGAAAATTCAGACACTTAGATGTGGGGTGTTCTAGTGTACACATGCCACAAATTTCTATGACATTTAATGGTCATTCCTTCTCACTGTGATTCTTTCAACATCTATGACAAAATATTGCTAAAGCAACCTCTTCTTCTCGTTTCTTTTTCATTTTTAGAGTATCTAACTGGTTACTAATTGTGCTCAATATGTTTGTTTTAAAGTTCTCCAATAAGTTTCCTAACTCAGTTCTGGTGACAGTCCCTGAGCTTTGTTTTGTATTTCTGCTAAAAGAATCTCTTGGTCCTTTGCCTTTTTTAGCTTGTCCTCTTGAGTATCTTCTACAGTAATTTGCAATCTCTACAAAAGGATTTTGGTGTACATCTCCTGAACTCAACAAGTTTAAAACTTCTATGCAGTCATCTCTAAGACCTTTCAAGAATACAGTTCTTACTAAAGCTAGGTCTGTGGTGAATAGTTTTGATTTCTGATAGTTGTATAAGAACCTTTGTAAGTAGTCTTCAGGGCTTTCATCCTCTATTTGTTGCATTTTAAAAATGTCACTTTTAGCATTATCCTTACAATAGTCTTTGTATTTCTGTAAAAATGTGTCTTTCATCTGATCCCAAGAGAGGATTGTATTTTCTCCTAAGCTCATGAACCATCTTAAGGCTGAATCTTTCATTGTAGTAGGAAAGAGATTAATTTTTTGGGCATCGTCTAAGTAGTTATAGCTTCTACATAATATTTCAAACTCGAATAAAAATAAATATGGATCTTCAGTTAACATACCTCTGAAAGTGGGTAACAATGATAGTGGGATATATTTCATGATGATGTTTCTGGAAATATCCAAGATTGGGAACCCAAAAGTCTCAGTCTTTGTGGCTACATTTCCTTCTTCTTCTTCCATTCCACTGATAGATGGTTCAGAAACTAGATTTTCTGTGTCTCCTAAATGTTCAACAGATTCACGTTCTGCCCGCCCCAATGTTGATTCTTCCATTTTAGGTTCTCCTTCTGGAGCCTCGCTGGCTCCCCTTGAATTTTCTCCTGGTGGAATTTTTCCTGCACCAATGTTAGTTGGATTAGTTGGGGGGGTTGTTTTTGAATCTTTAGAGCTTACAAATCTACCCTTGTTATCTCTATATCTATGCATAAAATGGAAATTTGATTTCTTAACTGAATTGAAATCCTAATTCTATCTAGAAGGTAAGAAGGCAACCTGTCTTTGGAGAACCCCAATCTAGTGTTTGCGTGGCTCTTCACTCTGGTCTTAAAAGTTTTATCCTCCTCCCTCAAGTAGCCTTTAAAAACATTCAAAATTTATGCAAACAATCTAAGCTAAAAATCACTTCCTACCGTTTGCAACTCTCCGACAATGGTGACAAAATGTTGTGTTGCTTATATGTTTAGTATAATGCACTCATTAATTATCAATCCGGGATTCATAATCAACAGAGTTACAAGACACCAGTAAGAAAGGTAATTCTAATGTCATGAGTATAGAACTATTCTATATTATGTATGCTGGAAACAAAACAAACTAGCAAACTGAAACACACTTTGGTTGTGTTTCACAAAGAGGCTATCTACTCCATTATGGCACATGCAAGTATGAGATGGAGTTATTTTGACAGATCAACTCTTCTATCTGACCCAGAGAACTAACTATGCAATCATACTTCTGAAAGGGAAATCACACATCAATCATCAAGACATAGCATGGGTAGTTCAACAGTCAATATACTGAGTATGTTGTGGTTCACAATGTGTTGTTGTGAACTTCACTAGTTCTCCTGCAAATATGTATGACTACTGCTGCCAACATTCATGTCCATGAGACAAAATCAAATTCATAAAAACAGAAATAGAGCATATGAAAAACAGAGTGAGTAAAGATCTCTAAGCAATCATATAATTGAAATCCTAGTCTAAACTATACTGCTATCATCTAAAAGAATTAAAGCTTCAGCTAATCTAACATTTACACTATTGAAATCAAATGCTAATACTAATCTACAAATATGCTGACCTTTGTTGGGTGGTGGGCCCTTTCTGCTTCAATAGGTCAGCGACTGGAGTCTTCAGTAAGCTTGCTTTCAACCCACACATTACTCTTACTCAAACTTCAAAACATGGAATCAAACTATGCTAACAACTCAACTCACATTCAATCATAGACGATCAAGACATGGAGATAAATGACGTCCTTCTATTAATATTCACCCAGAATATGTTCTACAATATGTAATGTAGCTTCACATGCTGTGTTATGCTAACTCTCCACTACCTCCACCATCCTTGCCATGATTATTTAAACAGTCTTATTCGTGAAACACAAGGAAGTGAAATCATTTGCAAATCAGTCAATTGTTAAATTTAATTATTTGGTTACATATTTTAAGCTTCATCCTCATGACCCGAAGTGCATGAGGATGAAGCAACAACAAACTATCCTAACATAGCCTTGCTAAAACATTTATGATTCAATAAACATCCAACAATTGTCTTGGGCACGATCTAGAGCTAAACTTGGTACATCCGGCTTCCTGTATTGGTACCAGATCGTGACAGGTAGATACTACCGGATCCTAACAGTGCACAAATGGTTGGTACCAGATCACGGCAGTCTATGGCCATTGGTACTGGATTGCGATAGGTGAGATTCAGTACCGAATCTGAATAGAAGGTGCACTTGATACCGGATTTGGACAGTGGCAATCTGGCGCACAAGTACCTGATAGTTGAGCTAGTACATGAAGGTTGGAATTATCTAGAGGTCAAATATTATACATGGAAAATTGAAGCATTATTACATGAAACATTTAATCTCCTAGCTCAATAAACCACAAAAATGCATGAATTAATTATACTTTACCTTATGACCTTATCAATGGATAATGGTAGTGTTGTTTGTCATTTACCCAAGCTTAGGTAAGCCAAAAAGGTATAGATGAGGAGTATAATAGGGTAGTGGGGTTGTCAATTTAGAGGCTCAACATATGCCACACCAAATTTCTCCCGAAATACAATGGGTCCTTCTCCATGAGGTACAATCCAGGTATTATGGTGAGATTCATTTCAATATTTGAGGCCTTTAGGTATGTTGCATTTAAAATTTATTTTGATTATGTAATGTCTACTTGGAAGTTATTCTATTTTCCCTATTTCATCTTGGTGGTTGACATTGTTCCCTAGTAAGTGGTCACCCTTAGGGATGGGTTTTCTACTAGGAGGTCCCCTTGACAAGTCATCGTACCATTCCTGACCATACTTTCCACTTTCCACACTTCATCCCCTCATCTCCTTATCCTTTGGGATTTCTGGGTGTACTGACCCAAGAAGGGATTGTCCCTCATTTCATGGGAAGAAGGGGATGAAGGCCTAGAGGGAATGTAGCTGGAAAAAGATAAAAGTCATATTATGAACCTTATATATGCTCGCCCAAATAGGTCTTGAGAACAATGAAATATTTCTCCTAAAAAAATCAAAGACCCTCAAAAGAAAACACACACACACACATGTGTGTGTGTGTGTGTGTGTGTGTGTCCCACTTGTTGAGGGATCTACACAAGTGTGTTACAAGATAGATTATACCCCCATGGCACTCTGAGTACCTATCCCTTAAAATGACACCATGGTACTTTCCCCAAAGATAATTGATTAACCCATAGGGAGCACCCAATTTTTAGACCTTAATTAATTAATGGCAATAAATAGGCTTGGAAAAATGATGCATTGAAAACGAAGGTGTGACACAACCTCTATAAAGGCACCCATAAATGAGAGACCACGAACCTTTGTATGTCATGAACCCATGCCCAAAAGTATTGACCCCATCTATATCATCTTCTCCACATGACTTAGATATGGGATCACCTGCGAAACACTCCTTGACTTAGGGAATGATTCACCCAATAGGTCACCTTATCAACCCTCCCACACCTAAACCTGGGAAATTTCATAGGGTGTTGGAGCACTTGTTTAGTTTGATGAGGTGGTTTTTGATGCACATGATTAGGTGGATCTTGTATTGATTTGATTTACTTATCATGATGCATTTTACTTGAGATCCTTAGAGGGTGTATTCATTATCTTTGCAGGACTTAGTTGGTGGACAGTCTTGGAAGAACAAGTGTAGCTTGGGATTCCTCAGGGATTGAAGCCCACAAGTTGGATACCATGACCCACACCTTGGGAAAATAAGGAAGATGAATATTTCCTTTGGAGGCAAAAGAGGACACCATGTAGGATCTCACCTAGCCCCTACTATCCCAATTTGTTTCCTTTGGAGGATAAAACGTAACTTTTGGAGGGCTTGACATCACCCTAGGAATAGGGTTTTGGTGGTGGAGGTGTTGATGATTGACACTTGGAATTTTGGGAGAGGAGAAGCCTCACCTTGATGGAGAAGACCCTAGTTCTTGGAAAGAAGGCCTTTGGAGGCCCAATGATTCATATCCAAGCTCAACGTCAACCTAAAATTGTCAAAACCTCACCCTAGAGAGGGATGACATCATATTAGGGTTTCTTTTTGCACAATTTTTTAAATTAAATTCAAATTACTTGTGTAAAGGGGAAAACAAAGGGAGACGTCTCCCTTGTTTTGTGGTTTACCCTTTGTATGTGGACAAACTATGTTTAGGAGGTTTGGTATAAATAGAAATCAACCTCATTTCATTATATGATAGTTGTCCCATTGCGAGAAGACTCCTTGGCTGAAATTGGCGCCCTGTTTGGGAAATTTTACCTATCTCTCTTTGCTACTATCTCTTTTGATGATTTGTCTTGGCTATTGGATGAAAAAGTAAGTCGTTATCTTTCTTTGAGGATATTTATTGTTTTTATGGTGTAATTTTCTTTGTTAAAAGGAGTTTATGTTGTTAATGTTTGGACTAGGTTAGGAATATCTCTTGTTATTTCTTATTTTCTTGGTTGTAAGGTTAATTTGTTAATATTTTTGGGAGTATAAGGTAATACAACCCCACTAATCCCATCATAATTGTCTTGGAATAATTTCTTGCACAAAGGAATACTAGGAGAAGTAAAAAGGATTACACCCTCCTAGGTTTTTCCTAGCTAGTCTTGTTTTCCTTGGGGAGTAAAAGGGATTACACCCCCAAGGAAGTAACACAAATATCTCTTTCATTTAAAATAATCCATAACCCAATAGTTAAAATCACTAATCCCTTGCATTGGGATACGTAAAATCATGAGATATTGAAAATGTTTAAGATGTAATTTTTTATATATGCTTAAGGCTAGCCAAGATCCCTAGGGAATATTGATTCTCCAAGGATTTATTGTTCTTGTAATCAATTTATTCTACATCCATTAGGTCTGCACCAAAACACTTCATAACTTTCAAAATTACTCATTTTCTAACCTTTAAAATTTGCTAGAAATCTACCAAATTAATCTCCCAATTGTTGTGCTTCTTTTGGGTGGTTTACTTGCAAGTTTTGGTGGTTGGATTTTTCTGTTGTAGAATTTTTTTTATACAGCCATAAGGCTGTAATAATATCTCTTCAATACTTGTATCTAACAACATTTAATTGTTGCTAAAGTCTTGTGTTATCATACTTGAGTTACACTAGTAATTGCTAGTTAGTCTCTTACACATTTTATTGGACTTTAGGTGGCTTTTTTAGAGGCTCTTATTATCATTTAATTGCTGATTTATATCATTATATATTGCTGCTAATTGGTAAATAAATATTCACTTTCTTGTCCATTAGATCATTGGACTCGTATCTTGTGTTTTCTTGTGTCTCAAGCAGGTACAACAATCTTCTGCAAATACTCAATTACTTGATAAACAGTGACCATCTCCGAGAATTGTTTCCAAGCCATTCTCCACTTAGCAGTTTGACCTATAGGGGTATCACTTCCATAACCTCACTTTCCATCCCATTTTCCCCTAGGGTCACTTAGGATGCCCCCCTTGTGTTGGATATTATCCTTCACTAAAGCGAGGGGAGGGTTTATCTAAGGTAACAATGGGTAGACTCTCCCAAAATTATCACAATATTGTGGTTTAGGTCGGGATTTTCCCAACCTACAGTTCATGCAATAAAATTTTGGTATTGTTTCCGGGGAGGATTTTGAATCCTCTTTCATTCTGTAACGACACTTTGGAAATAGGACAGAATAATACACTTTCCCTAGATCTAGCCTATTGAATGAACTACGAGATAAGGATCATGGACATACCTTATGAACGCTTTCCTTAGGTCTCTGTTGTTCCAAGCTTTACTTCAATGCTCTCGTGCCGTTCAGATCACAACAGTACAAACCAATCGAAGTAAAGGCAGATTAATATATTCAATAGCTAGTCTATACATATGATCAAGGAGTTATGTAATAAAGTGACATCATCTTTATGGGAAAGGGACATATTACTGTATTGAATTAATTGAAAGTGAAACTTACAACCTGAGCCTTGATGTCGTAGGTCTCCTTTCGATGGCTCCTAGCTCTGACACACACACTTGCTCATGCATGAAGAAAATCAACCACTTTTGATGACCTTGTTGTTGTCTCTAGCTGTTGTAGCATCAGTCCTTCATACAGGCTTTCAATAATTCTCCAATCAATATCTTGCTAGCTTGCTTCTAACCTTTTCCATAAGCATTCCCCTCAATATATAGGAGAATATAGATTAGTTACTTGGATAGGAATGATCCCAAGATATTTGGAATGCCAACACCTGAACAACCATTCGAAGCCAACTCATGTTTCTAGAAGATTCCCTTCTAGAAGATTCAAGATTTTTATCTTTTTCTTTCCTTTAGATGATGTTCACACCCTGATAATTAAGTACATTGTGAACCCCTCGCACCCTAACTTAATTCAGCCTGCGAGAATCAGGCATTCTCGCAGGCAGATATATAGGTAGCCTGCGAACATCCCTTAAAAGCATGATTTCTGGAAGCAGACAAATGTAACTTTTCTCAGGAAAGTGTTCTTAGTGAAGAGATTGATTTTCCATCATCATAACATCATCATGATGAACAAAATTGCAGATAACAGAATTCCCCTCAAAGTCTGAGAGCGGAATCAGTGACGGTCAATAGACTTTGTAAGCTGCATGTGTGTGTCAAGAACCAAGAGCACATCTAATCGAAAACCTGCAAACATCCAAGCATCGGCAGAATATCATATGTATCCCTTCTGAGGTAGGCATTCCCATACTCAGATCATAAATTGATGACATCATAAACAAAAAATCCATGGCCACCAATCATACACTATGGATCCATGCAGTCATAATATAGCATAGCCACCTGAATACACTGTGGATCTATGCGACAAATTTTCAGTCAAGACGACATAGCCACGAAACATACATAGTGGATCTATGTGTCGCAAATTATACATACTCCATCACAAATTGGATCACTTAAGACAATATCCAGGGTCTTCAATCTCATCGCCCAAAGTATGAATCTAACCATGTGATTACATGTGTCGAATTCGAACATGGTAGAAACCACTTGATTACCGGTCATTGATGTAACTGTTAACAAGTGCGAGGGAAATCACCATTGATGTCAATGACCCCCAAGGTACTAAAGTACAATCCATCGACTGTGAATAAATGAGTTGATGTCGAACAATCGACAGAATCTTTCGATCAGGGGTCAATGATGTAAACCCACTGTCGAAAGCGAGGAAACTTGCCATTGAGACATGCAAGATCCAAGGTACTGAATGATTTCTAAGTCTTAATTCTGGATAATGCGTTGATGTCGACGGAACAAGACTCGTCACAGGAGGGCCTTGATGTATCCCCCATCAATGACACGAAATGAGTAACAGAGTTTGAAAGTAAAACAGAGCATGTAGCAATTGGACTTTGGACACAGGGAAGGCCGACACGAAGAGAATGGATAACTACAGATGACAGACTCAAATAGAGGTTTCAGACAGACTTCTCTTGAACATATGAACGACACGACCAATGATTTGGCAACATTGACTCAAATACGACACATGGAAATACCTTGTTATCGAATTGAATGAGAGACAAATGGATTTCCCAAACCGGCTTTAGATAATGAATAGAGGGTGTCATGTTCAAGAGCGACACTTACTACCAATTAATACAAAGACGAAACATATCCCTTTCCCAAATTTTCCGCCACCATTTCTGGCAAGTACCTCTTTATTTTTACACAAGCTTGAAGAGGATCACATATGCTTGTGGATATAATCTCATCCTTCAGACGAGTCCCTCGGAGTATTTTTAACGAACCCTAGGAAGGAGTGGTTCGGTCCCATTACGGGTCTGTCAATGTTTGTTTAACAAGTCCAGAGATAGTAAACTCGAAGGTTTTTCAAGATTATAGAGTTTGGAAAAACACTTAAAAGAGAACTCTCTCAGTTCCTTTTTTGTACAATAGTCCAACGAGACCGAAAAAGGGTTAAACTATCGCTCAAAGGACGCATACTTCAAATACTTTAACGAGCATGAAAATAGCAAGATCGCTCGGCAATCTTTTCATGTTTAGAGAGTCTGAAAAGAGCTTAAAGATAACTCCAGGGGGATTCCTTTTTCGTGTAACCATATCGAGCCCGGAAAAGTGATAAAACAATGCTCGGTCACGTTCTTATGTTTTTTACAAGCGCAAGAACGGACAAAAGGCGCTCGAGGTTTTATGTCAAAACCATAGAAAACAATCAAAATCACACCACACCGTAAAAGTTTTGTCCATAATCATCCATATTTTTTACCTGCAAGTCATTTCACTCATTTCCATATTAGTAATTAGGGTTAAATAATGAATAAACATAAAAAACCTACTTTTTACATAGTAAAAAGTAATTAAAAAGAATCCATAACACATTTTACCATATCATTTTACCCTTTTACCATTGGAGTTCAAAAAACCTCATTTTACCCTTCTACCTTCAGTGTTGATTTCCGGGAGATACGGGCAATCATTTCACGAGCCGTCAGGATCATTTTGGTAATATCTCCATTCTCTACCTTTTCATGGTTCAAATTTATGATTTCATTGGTTAAAAGTCAAGTTTTAAGTTAATTTTTTAAACCCTTTGCATGTAGAGGAATTCTCGCAGGCGGCCCATATGGGACCTGCAAGAATGCCTCATTCTCGCAGGTGGGCCTAAGGCAGCCTACGAGAAGTTTGCACTGCATGTAATAGGTCACCTGCGAACAGCGTAGAGTTCAAAAATTTATGTAACGTTTAGCCAATAAAAAGGTTTATTTCATGAATAAGATTTTTAACCATCTTCATATGTTTCCCATGCAGGTTAATAGCCATCATCATGGTGCTCGAATGGCGAGAACGGGAACACGAGGAAGATAATACAAACACCAAAAATCACCCTCCCACCATTGCTGCCTTAAGAGATTGCGGTCTCTTAAAGTATTTCTATATCCCGAGCATGAGAGCCCAAGTTCGATTACTGGAGTACTTAGTCCGAATGTGGGATCCGGACCAGCAAGTGTTCAATGTTGGAGCTCACACATTAACTATCGACATTGAGGACATATATTTCTTAACCGGTTTATCCAAGCGAGGGTCCTATGTCAGTTTGACCGGCAGCAGAAGGGGCGGTTTGACAATGAGTGAATACTGCAACCAGTACTGCGTACCTGAGGCTGAAAGAAAGAAAGGGAAAGTGGCCATTTGGGGAGTAACTGATATAACTCTCCGCACTATTCTCTTTACCATTGCTCGGATGGCTGGAAGTGCCACTCCACATATGGCACTGCAGAGCTATTTTCAGTACGCCATCGAGTGTACTGAGCCCCGGGTATTTAACTGGGCTGACGCAGTTTTACGCAATATCAAGAAACAACTGACCAAATGCAGGCGTGGAGATCTAAAACAGTTTGGATATGGATCTTTGTTGGTGTCCTTCTTCTGTGAGAGGGTCCCTGCATTTAGAATTCAGGCTGAGTGGCACTTTCCGGGTCCCAGGGATCCACGGATGTTACGATGGTGTCAACTCATGGCCCGACATGTGGCAGGACCGATCGTCAGGTGTGACGATATCTTCTTCGACTGGCTTCAAGGCCAGGTGCTGATGGTAGAAGATTATGCATATGCTGGCTTGTATTTCCGCGGTGATCCAGACCTTGCCCTACCTGAGGATGCACAGTGGGGAGACCTTGATAAGAAGTACACCAATTTTTGTCTTTTAAATGTTTTTGTATTTTTAACATATTAAATGTTTTTTGTTTTATAGATTTACCCAAAGACTAACATCCAATACTTGTTGATAACACAGACGTTGGACCATATCGACCTGCTGGCAGTTCTCCTATCCAGCGACGAGGAGAGGCAGCAGTAGCAGTTCCATAGTACGTCGAGGATTACTTGACGGTGGAGCAGAATTTAGAGGGCCTTATGGCAGACGTTCCAGATATGGCTCTGGAAGAGATTCCACGACGCGATCAGCGTCACACTGTTGGAGTCTCTGCATCTATGGGTCGATTGCTCCACAGAGTTTCTAGGACATTAGTGTGTTATCGTGAACGTCATCAGTGATGTCCTTATGTAGAAGCCATGAGCTTCAATTTTTGATATTTTTGTCTTCAGACAAACATTTTGTAAAAAAAAACTCTTTTGATCGTTATATATATATATACACGGCTTCTACCGGTTTCTTTACATTGTGTACAATTTTAATGTGTTTGATTTATAAATTGTTCAAATGCCTGTCCAATACATAATTAGCTAAAGCATCTGTTAATGTATTAAGACGTCTAAGAATATGTTGATATTCAATGTGATCAAAGTACCTTTCCAAGAGGCGAATCCGCAAATATACCCTTAATAAAGTAGGACTTCGAATAGAATATACATTACTGAGCTGTAGTACTACAAGCTGCGAGTCAAGTCGCACAACCAAATGACGAATTCCAAGAGAGATAGCATCAACCAATAATTCAACAATGGTGCTATACTCTGCGATGTTATTGGTTTCTCGGCCAAGACATATACCTCGTAGAGATATGAGTTCGTTTGTCGGGGCATAGATTGCCCATGCAGCAGAAGCTAGGTTCCGAGTACTACGACTAGCTCCATCAGCGAAGCCAATATAAGGAAGTGAATACTCCGATATCTGGAAATCAAACACAACATCACGTAAGGGCAGAGACCAGATAACGTCAAAATCAAAACTAAAGTAACACACACACGCAATATGATACATAAAATACAAGTACTCATGCACAAATAACTTATGCATAGTACTTCTTTAAGTACAACCCATTCCTGGGTTCACTCAAAGGTACACCATCATAATCAACTAGCTCATACGCTCCTTTTTCCAAAACTTTGCTGACAATGTAGGGACCACGCCACATAGGTTCAAATTTCCTGGCTCCTAGGACATCTTTATCTTGTTCATACAGAAGAACAAGATCACCTTCAGAGAAAACACAAGGCTTGACATGCTTGTCATATTGTGCCTTAACGCGTTTCTTTTGGGCTTCTATTACTAAAGTGGCATCACGTCGAGTCTCGTCTAATTGCATCAAATACAACAGACGTTCCTCTTCGGCAGAAGTATTGGGTAAGAGCTCTACAACTAGCTTCAAAGAAGGTATTTCACATTCTATTGGCAGAATGGCTTCCATGCCATAAACTAATCGAAAGGGTGTAAATCCCGTAGCGTATTTAACAGATGTCCGATATGCCCACAATGCCGAAAACAACATCGTGTGCCAGCTAGTTTTATGTATTCCTATCATCCGTCGAATCATAGTTATGAGAACCTTATTGATTTCTTCGACCTGGCCATTAGCCTGCGGATAATAGGGTGTTGAGCTATCATGACGAAGGCCCAACTTCTCTGTAAGTTCTGACATCAT
>ML817036.1:229542-247220 GCA_009831015.1 Picea engelmannii | reverse complement strand
TTACGGGAATTCTTTGTAGTAAAGTTTCGAATCTGGTATGGAACTCCCTAATAGACTCATTTTCATATTTGGCAAGGTTATTGATGAACCCCCATTTTGGCATCTTTTTGTTCCCTATTTTCCTCTAGATACACAGACATTTTGCCCCTCTTTTTATACTTTTCATATACTTATCTTTACAAAGTTCCATCTTTATCACAGGTACTATTATTGCCACATAATATTCTTGATTTTTGTTTATAAACTAGAATTAGAGTGAACTTTAGAAAATATTTGACTTATTAAATATTTGTGGATTTCAATGATATTAACTATGGCTACAGAATGCAAGACCCCAAGTTCTAGGTGCATAATGCAAGGCCCCAGGTTCATATGAAGATGCGTATCAATGCAAGGCAATTTTGAGATATATAACGAGGATATTTTAAGAAGATATTTCCAGCACATAGCCACTTCTATATACACATCAACACTTACACATTATGACATGCCTTGAGTGGACACCTTACATGTGAACGAGTGGCATGACTGATAGTTTCCAACGTGGAGGTTGCATAACCGTGAGCATTAAAGAAGACTCTTAGTATCTCCACTTCAGAGCACATGATAAATCCAAAACAGGAATGTGCGTAACAAGTTTACCCAACGCATCTAAGACTTAAACAACCAGGGGATACATGGGGCATTAAGCATCAATTTGTTTCAAACAATATCCTAGAATCTAGGATTGGCGCTCTGTGTAGAGTTATCTTTAGCCAAGTGTTTGTATATATATTTGTATGCTCGGTTGAGCACATACAGTTCTTCTTTTTAGTGTATTAGCTTGAGACATATCATACAGTGAGCTACGTGAATACTGTCTTGAGTTCTGAATTTTTGATATATATATTTTCTGTTGTGTATGTGTGATCATTTCCCTGTGAATACGTACTGAAGTGTGAATACAGGAGTACCTTGAGCAAGGGCCCACTCATAGGTATAACCTGTATTATTTATCTTGCTGTTATATCCTTTGTGTTAGATAATTCATGCATGATAATTAAATAGATATATGCTGATCATATTGTTAGTTTTTAAGATTTATTTCATAATTTGCTGAGTAATGTTTATGTGCATCATAATGGCTCTGGATATTTGCTGAATAATGCCAGCGAAATATTGTTAAAGTGAATAGATTTCAATCAACATCTAAAATCAAACTTATCGTTATCCTGACACCTTATGAACGCTAGGTATGTGTAGATGAAACTGGATATGTATAACAGAGCCTAGGTGAAAGAACCTACCATCGCAATAAACTTTGGCATCATCATAGAGCGGAGAACCGGGATCATTAAACACTTTACCCTTGTGATCACAACATTGTAATTTTTGAGTTTTTATAGACTTTAGCATTTCCCCTTACACATACGCATAGTTGCTACAGAATCACAATTCTTGGGAATCCCAGTCAAGTGAACATTCAAAGATTGAATTTATGACATTTCCAGAGAGCTCAATTTTAAGAGATACCACCAGAAGACTGAAAGGATTAGAGTTTTCTGACTTATTGCTTTCGTAAGCATAAATACAGTAGGCTAGTTCTCCTTTCTGTGCAGATTGTACAAGAGTGCATCGTAAGCACAATAAGCCCTGGGTTGACAAATGAGTAATAGAGTGTAGAGTGACACCAAACAATTGGGAATCATATTTTTACCTCATCAGTTATTCAGCCGTGTGAGAAGCATATTAGGGTCTTCTTTGACACTCCATCTTTTGAGAAAGGCCTCTTCAAGTCTGTCCATAGTTTTGATGCTTCCATCGGGAAGGCTTAGGTACCAACTCCTTGAGGCATCATAAAGAGTAGTGGATAACAACTTCATGACTTAATCTTTAGCATCGTCGCTAATGGGGTGAAGCTGAAAGAATGCCCAAAAGATGCTCATATGCTCTTCGACACTGATTGCATCAGTATCTGTAAATTTAGGCAACCGCTTCTCATACTTGGGTGGCATTTGCCTTGGGTAGCCAGGTATGGTTGACATGTCTAACGACTTGAAAGAGTAGATGACCATTGTCTTTGATTGTTGGTTGGGTTCGTTGTAGCTGTCTGGGAACTAGACATGATTCTTAAAGGAAGGCTCTTCCCGAAAAGTGATTTGACAACATGAGAGTTCAAGGGAGGCTTCCCTCTGAAAGACAAAGGAGGATTATTGAATATCCTTTTAGTTTGTGGAGTTGCCAGATAGTTTACTTGAAACTACCAAAGAAAAGGGGAAAAACACCCTAGTGGAGTCGCCAGGTAAGCCTGTAAGAAAAGGTCTCTGAGGCAAGGCTTACTGAAAAGATGTGTCGTTTGAGGAGAATTGACTCAGTGTTCCCCGACAACGGCGCCAAAATGTTATCGCACAGTTTGTAGATAGGTCAAATGGCTATAAGATAAAAAGCCAAACTGGCGTAACATGAACCTATTCCACCCAATGTCACCACGATGGGGAGGTTCTTTCTCTTTAGGTAGGTTAGGCCCAGGGGATACGTCCCCGGTAACCTAGAGTTTTGAAGAGGCAAAAGTTTAAAAGTCAAAAGTAAAGTTCCCCCTTCACAGGTCACCACCAAAATAGATAGTCCCAGCTAAACAACCAATAATGAAGTGACGGCCCAAAGAAGAACACCTACCCGGAACAAAGCAACAAAAAACCAATATGTGCAAGCTATGATTCAATGGGTTAGTACTTCATAAGACTATCTGATATCAATATATAAGCAATTATAACAATAAATATTGACGAAGTCAATGCTTGTTAATATAGCAATGAAATAATATCACTCCACCAATAAATATCATGATGATGTAGCAATCAATGTATCCAATCAATCCCTCACTCAATAAATGCTTTAAACACCATTTAATTGTTTATAAAATGAATGTTGCCGCGTCAAGATGAAATAACCAAGGGTGACAACATTCCTAGGGTTAGTAGTTAGTTAGGGTTTCAATTTTAGCAAAAGTTTGAGAGTTTGTTTGATCACTTTCACTTCAACGCTGGAGATCCAAGATCAGTGCCTAAGGGTTAATGGAGTCAATTTAGAAGAGGACGCAAGGGTTGAAGGAGACTAAGGACTAGAGGGAAGGGTTCTGAAGTGCTGCTATGGCAGGGCCTTAGAATCAAAACCCTAGGGGAGAGTGGCTCACTCCGGTGTTGCTAAAGAAAGGCCTTGTGCTCTCTCCTCCTTCCTTAGATTAACTTGAAAAAAATGGCTAGCATGAAATATAAATCAAGACTAGAGAGTGTAGTGGGGGAGAGTGTTGCTATAGCAAGGCTCTATTACCAAACCCTATAAGCAGGACGACCCTAGGTGTAGATAAACTAGGCCCGGGATGTCTCCTCCTTCTTGACTTCAGAAAGTACGACTAGCTCAGGGAGAAGAAGTAATAAGAGTGTAGCTATGGCTAGGCTCTTCCTTCCTTCTTCAATGGCTGCAAATTTCTCTGTTAGGGGACATGAGACAAGGACCTACTTGTGTGCTTGTCACCTAGGGTTTTTGATCAACAAATTATAAACATATGCAAGAATATAAGACTACAACCATTCAATCAAGAAGTTTTGCAGAAAAAACACTTACATATCACCATGAAATAGCATGCAAACCCTAGTTGTAAACCTTCCTTCAAGAGAAATGCCAAAAAATGCCAAGAAATGCCTTCCTTCAACAAGTGCACCTCACTAAACCAAAAAAATTACCCAAGTAGGGCACAAAAATTAGACCTCACTAATGAGTGAGTGATGTCTTATGTTAAAATGAGGCTAAAACTCCTCAATATATACTGTATCAATGACCTTAATTAATTTTAGGTCATAAAAATGGCCGACAAGACCACAATACTGTTTTTATATTAAATTGTCAAATTAAAACCCTAACTGAGCTGTAAAAAAGGTAAAATCCCCTTCAAGGGAGGCGCTAGCCCTTTTTAGGGTAGATGAGACATCCAGGAGCAAAACGTTAGCCCCCTAGGGGCCTCTCCAACATGCCACACGTGCCACTACTGACTAGTCTGCCTCCATGAATGTCCATGAAGTTGGATGATGTCATGGTGAGGATGGAGGCATCTAGAGCCTTCCAAGGCCAATGTTCCACTGAAAAGGGGTCATTCCCCCTAGGCCGGGCTCCGCCAAAGTGCCTTTGATGGAACGTCCTCTTCTTCTCTGGTGCAAGGCCCTAATCAACTATTGTCCTGTCTCTGCCCACTGATGGGGTCTCAACATCCATCTGGTGGGCTCTTCAGCCCTATGGAGGTCCGAACTGATCATCTCCCTATGTGTACCGGTCCAAATGGTACTTGTCCGTCGGGCATGATCCTACACATCAGAAGCTACACCTTGCATGGGCTCATCAGTCACCGGGATCATAGAAATATTGATCACGTTTCATCATCAATATTATCAAACATATTCATAAGACCCTAATACATCAATCAATAGCTCAAAGACATTACAAAAACCTACAATACAAGATTGGAGAAAAAGACAAGACATCTTATTGGGCTAGTATCCACAAGAAAGGGGAAGTTTCCAGGAAGGTTTCATCCAAGCCATGTAAGTGAGGTGATGTGGTTGGGGATGTCCATACATGTGGGTGAAGTGAGAGCTAGAGATTCATGATGTTATTTGTGGGTGCGTTTGTAGAAGGTGAGCCGTACCTGTCATGGATGCAATTTTTCAGGCCCGTTCTTGCCTTTATTCTTTTCTTTTATTTGCTTTTTCTTCTTCTTTTTCTTTTTATTCAAGGGCTAACCAGAGGACACTGCCTTGGGATGGTGACCAGAGCTGATAGTGTTACCCACAAGTACTTTCATAGAGATGATAAGGCTGGCTCATGATGAGACCCCCTTTCCCTTGGCCATGAAACCAAAGGTCACTGCCTTGGCGTGGTAACCCGATGGTGGCAATGTCATGCTGTTAGGTACCCATGAACCTAATAGGCTGGCTCGTGATGAGACCCCCTATCCTCTTTACTAGGTCTTGTTTATATTTTCCGGGTCCCTCTTGTTTCTTACTGAGAGACTTTTTATTGCCTTCTCGGGGATCCCTGGGCGAAGCATCTCGAGGTTTTATTTCTAGGATTTTATCTTTTACCAACTGCTTTTACCTTCTGGGCCTTTAGCCCCTTCTTTCCACGAGATAAGGTGCAATCCTACAAACAGATCAACCCAATGCCCAAACAAGGGGAATGGGACAAGTGAGCAAAAGATAAGATGAAATAGTGGTGCTATGAGGGGAGTGGACGATGGCTTTTTAGAAATCCCCCAGTGGAAAACCCAGACCTATGGGCACAGGCTTGCTAGTATACCCTGTCAATCTCCCAGATCATGGTCAAGTGGGCTAATGTAAGATCCAAGCGGTTGTTAGAGATAAAAGGAATCAGATGCATATATTCAAAGGTTTTAATGATCAAAAGTGACACATACCATGATACCTGGACCAATTACCTCATGGAGCAAGAACCTCCTTTGATACAAGACCAAGCCGAAGGTGATGGATGCTGTTGTTGTTGACAAGACAAATCTGATGAGAGAAGAAAAGGATGGGCCCTCCAGGGCTATGCTCGGGTCAATCCTGCTCTCGATACTCCATGTCTAGGAACTTCGGGCCTTGAGACATGATCTTCTGGTTATCCCTAAAAATCAGGGATAACATGGCCGAAAAGAAAAACCGTGGAAGAAGCAATTGTTATTGGAAAAGAAGAGGGTGGCTTTTATGAGCTAGAAGGTCACTCCGAAGCAGCCTTGACTCATTCCATTGAGAATCCCTGTGAACTTTGGCATAAAATACTAGCTCACATTAACTACAAGGCATTACCATATGTAAGCAAGACACTCACATGTCTACCATAACTCAAGGTTGACCATGAAGGTGTGTGCAACAAATGTGCACAAGGAAAGAACATCTTTCCTGAAGAGAGACAGTAAAGCATAAGGAGTCCTAGAGCTCATTCACTCAAACGTATGTGGCCCAATGCCATCAACCTCCATCAATGGGTATGTATACTATGTATCGTTTATTGATGACTGTTCTCACAAAACCTGGGTTTACTTTTTGAAATCAAAAGATGAAGTGTTTGGTAAATTCAAGGAATTCAAAGCCTTGATAGAGAATCTCTCTGAAAGAAATATCAAGATACTCAGGTCAGATAATGGAGGAGAATACACCTCAAAAGAGTTCCTAAACTTTTGTAAATATGTCGAGATCAAGAGGGAGCTCACCACTCCCTACAATCCTCAACAAAATGGTGTAGCAGAAAGAAAGAACAAAAGTATAATGGAAGCAATGAAGACTATGATCCATGATCAAGATCTTCCAATGCACTTATGGGCAGAAGCAACAAGAACAACAATGTATGTACGTAACAAATTGTCCCATAGTGCACTTGGGTTCAAGACCCCTGAAGATATGTTCTTTGGAAAGAAGCCATAAGTAATCCATCTCAAAATATTTGGCTGTCCTGTATTTGTACACATTCCGAAAGAGAAAATAACCAAGCTGGACCCTTCAGTAAAGAAGGGAATATTTGTTTGATACTGTGAGGTCTCCAAGGCCTTCAGAATATACATACCAGGTTACCATCATATTGAGATCAATAGAGATGTAACCTTTGATGAAGATGCAACACTCAAGAAATAAAGAAGATTCTAGCTTGAAGAAGTATATGAAGAAGAACCTGTAGCTCCCAGAGTTGCAGAACCACTGAGGGAAGTCATAACTTCCCTTGATGAGGAGATTCTAGAAGATCATGACATAATAGAATTTCAAGAACCTCCCCATATGACAATCTCCCACAAGAGAAAGCCAGCCCGGGAAAGGGAAATTATTCAAGATGGTGAGAAGTATGGTGCACCCGAAGGAACCATGAGACAAGTCAAGAAACCCAAGCCATTCTCCAATTATATGGCTCTGATGTGTGATCTCTTAGAGGAGTGTACTTGCTTTGAAGAATCCATTCAAGAGAAAGAATGGGTAGATGCCATGACAAAAGAATGCCAATCCATTATAAAGAATGATGTACGGGAAATAGTTCTCAGACTGAAGAGCAAGGATGTGGTATCTTCCAAATGGCTATACAAGATAAAACATGTTTCTGATGGAAGTTTTGAGAAATATAAAGCAAGGTTTGTTGCTCGTGGATTTTCTCAAAAGGAAGGCATTGTCTATGAAGAGACATTGGCTCCTGTAGCCATATACACTTCAATCGGAACCATCATAGCCCTTGCAGCTAAGATGCAATGGAAGTTACACCAGATGGACGCAAACCAACTTTCTTAAATAGTGTCATAGAAGAGGAAGTGCATATAGAACAACCTCAAGGGTTTGAAGTTGAAGACAAAAAGACCCATGTATGCAGATTGAAGAAGGATTTGTACGGATTGAAACAAGCTCCTAGAGGTTGGTATGGAAGAATTGACAATTTCTTGATGAGCTTGGGCTTTATCAAGAGTAAAGAAGATTCTAACCTTTACTTCAAGGTTATGAATGATGAGCCTGTTATATTGTTGTTGTATGTGGGCGAATTGTTTCTAACTGGAGAAGAAAATCTCATCACTGAGTGTAAGAAGAAGCTCGCTGTAGAATTTGAGACGAAAGACCTTGGACCAATGCACTATTTCTTAGGTCTTGAGGTCTGGCAGAGCCTAGAGAAGATCTTCCTTAACCAAGAGAAATATACAGTTGAAATACTTAAGAGGTTTGATATGTTGGAGTGAAAATCCACAAATACACCCATGGAAACAAAGTTGAAGCTCCTAGTTGACACTTCGTCAGAATTTATTGATACTACGCTATACAAACATATCATTAGATCATTGATGTATCTGACGAACACCAGGCCAGATATATGTTTTGTTGTCAACCCCTTGAGTCAATTTTTGGTAGAGCCCAGACGTGTTCACCTGGTTGCTGCAAAACATGTGATGAGGTACCTTATGGGTACATTAGAGTTTGGTCTCAGTTATAATGGAGATCATGACTTCAGAGTGAGTGGTTATACCGATTCAGATTGGGTTGGAAGTGTCTCTGACAAAAATAACATTTCAGGATGTTGTTTCAGTCTGGGGTCAGCCATGAACTCATGGCAGAGTAGGAAGCAATCAAGTATTGCTCTCAGCATGATAGAAGCAAAATACATTGTTGCATGTTCTGCCAGTTGTGAAGCCATATGGCTTCAGAATTTGTTGACAGTTCTATTCGATATGGAGATGGAAACAACCGTGATTCTATGTGATAACCAGAGTTGTATAAAGATGACAGAGAACCTTGTGTTCCATGACAAGTCAAAAAACATAGAAATCCGATATCATTACATCCGTGATATGGTGCAGAGAGGAGCGATAAAGCTCCAGTATGTTAGCACGAATGAACAGGTTGCAGATGTGTTGACCAAGCCTCTGTCTCTTTTAAAGCTTGAGCACTTTCGAAATAAGCTTGGTGTAGTTTGAAAGGACCTCCCTCGAAAGGGGGAGTAATGTTGATGCCAGCCTCAGGTTGAAGATTTCCAACTTCGTGCTGATGTTGTTGTGATGCCAACCTTGTGTTGAAGATTTCCAGCTTCGTGTTGATGTTGTTGTGATGCCAGCCTTGTGTTGAATATTTCCAGCTTCATGTTGATGTTGTTGTGATGCCAGCCTCGTCCTGAAGATTTTCAGCTTTGTGCTGATGTTGTTGTGATGCCAACCTTGTGATGAAGCTTTCCAGCTTCGTGCTAATGTTGTTGTGATGCCAGCCTCGTGCTGAATATTTCCAGCTTCATGCTGATATTGTTGAGATGCCAGTTTCGTGCTGAAGATTTCTAGCCTAGTGTTGATGTTGATGATGCTCCAGCCTTTGTGTTGTGATGCTGTTGTTGTTGATGTTGTATTAGCCTTGTGCTGTTATTGATGATGATGATGTATTAGTGTTATACTAATCCATGTTGATGTAGATGATGATGATGCCATTCCATCTCCCTGTTGTGGATGATGATATTGATGATGAGAAAAACTTCTGATGATTTATAGATATGCCAGTCAGTGTTCCAGAGGCTGTTGATATTGCTGCCCTCTCTCTCTCTTGATGATGTTGTAGAATACCCTTCTTGTTAAGGGGGAGTGTTGAAATATTGTAACTACAAAGAGTATTCTATTTATTATTGAGTTATTATTCATTAAATCAATCCCCTTTTGTGGATTTACCATGTTGGGCATTGTAATTGACCAAATCCCCTTTTGTGAATTGGTCAAACCCTAAATATATTGTGCAAATTAAGAAGTCAACCCCCAAGCTAATTAAAGTGGTTTTAACCACTAAGAAGACAAGTCGGCCCTACCCAGTGAAGAGACACCTTTCCAATGCCTGCCAGTTTGTATAAATAAAGGAAGCCAAAGCCTCATTATCTCACTCACTCATTCGCTCATCCAGTGTGGAAGTTTGGTAGCTGTAGTTGGGAGAAGAAGGAAGAGAGAGGGGCATTGCTTAGTGTTGGATATTCTCTAGTGTTTTGGTTTACTGTCTTGGCATTGCATTGACTATCTATATTAAGGAAGTTTTTGCTGGGTTTTCTCCCCCATGAGGGTTTCTCAAATAAATGTTGTGTATCTTGTGATTGTGTTTCTCTTAGTGATCCTATCTATGCTATGGTTATCTAGTAAATTGAAAAGAAACCTAATAATAGCTTAAACCTTAACACTTTCAGGAAGAAAAAACAACCTCAGAGGTTCTCGAGTTATATGGCATTGATGAGTCACATCATTGATTTCAAACTTTCCAGTTATGAGGAGGTAGCAGGCCAACAAGTTTGGAAGGATGCCATGATGGAAGAGTATTAGTCCATCATGAAGAATGATATGTGCGAGATAGTTCCAAGACCAGAGGGGAAGTCAGTGGTGACTTCCAAGTGGATCTATAAGATTAAGCTTGCAACAAATGACAACATCGAGAAGTACAAAGCGAGGTTTCTGGTGAGAGGATTCTCTCAGAAAGAGGGAGTGGACTATGAGGAGACTTTTTCTATAGTCACTAGGTACACTTCCATCTGAGCTATTATTTCTCTTGCTTTAGTTATTTGTATGAGATTACATCAGATGGATGTGAAGACTATGTTCCTCAATGGTGTGATTGAGGAAAAAGTGTAATTTGTGATACATGAGAAGGAGTCTCATGTTTGTAGATTAAAGAAGGCCTTGTATGGACTCAAGCAAGCTCCCAAGGCACGGTACTCCAGGATTGATGGATACTTGATGAGTTTGGGCTTCACCAAGAGTTATGTAGATCCCGACCTTCACTACAAGGTTGTTGATGGTGATCTGTTGATCTTGGTGATGTATGTTGATGATCTGTTCCTTACGAGGGCAAAGTGACTCATTGTCGGGTGCAAGAGGGAGTTAGCCTCAGAGTTCTAAATGAAGGATCTTAGCTTGATGCATTATTTCTTGGGATTGGTGTGGCAAAAAGTAGTTGAGATCTTCCTTGGAAAAGGAAAGTACACAATTGATATCTTGAGTAGATTCGTTATGATGGACTGTAAGTCCATGGCTACACCTATGATGAAAAATCTGAAGAAGCTGAGTGATTCCGCTTTAGATTCAAATTTGGTGGATCCCACTATGTACAGGTAGTTGATTGGATCCTTGATGTGGCTGGTTAACACCATGCCAGATATTTTCTTTGTAGTGAGCACCCTGAGCCAGTTTATGGTTGAGCCGATGCACTTCCATTGGGTTGCAGCAAAACATATGTTGAGGTACCTACATGGTACAGTTGGATATGGTATGAGATATGTCTCAGGTGGTGAAGTGAGGCTGCAGGGATATACTGATTCTGACTAGGTAGGGAGTGCAGTGGATAGAAAGAGTACCTCGGGGTGCTGCTTCAACTTAGTATCAACTATGATATCTTGGTTTAGCAGGAAGCAGACTTAAGTAGCACTCAGTACATCATAAGCAGAGTATATCATAACCGGTGTTGCAAATCGCGAAGCAGTGTGGCTTTGAAAGCTTTTTGCAGGACTATTTCTAGAGATGAACTTGATACATTGCTTCAATCAAAGTTGTGTGAACCTTTTGGAAAATCCAGTATTTCATGACAGGTTGAAGCACATTGAGATCAAATATCACTTCATCCGAGGCATGGTGCCGAAGGGAGAAATAAATCTCCAGTACATATCCACAGATAAGCAGATTGCATACATTCTCACCGAGCCTCTATCTAGGGTGAAGTTTGTATACTTCAGAGACAAGCTTGGTGTGATGCATAATGTCCCCCTCGCTAAGAGGGAGTGTTGATGTTTTAGCATCGAGAAAATATTCTCCGAGATTGGTCATGTTGATTTGACCAAGGGAGGATGATACATTCACTCACAGGGCAATGCTGATTTGGCTAGTGGTGAATGGCCTAGGATGTTGATGTTTCTCCAGTTAGCAACATTGGGCAGACGTTATTCCAGATTGGTCATATTGATTTGAGCAAGATATAATGATACATTCACTCACAAGGCCATGCTAATTTGGATAGTGATGAATGACCCGAGTGTAGTATTTGTCCTAGTAGTTATGATGATTTGACGAGGAGTGATAAAGACTCGATATGCTCTCACATTTCCTACTACAGGATGTAGTGATCTATTTTTTATAGGGTAGATTTGACTTGTTTACAAATCTAGTCTATTGTTGAAAATGGAGGCTCAAGAGACCCCTTGTGATGAGGGGTTTCTCGGTGAATCTACTCAACATTAGAGCCCTATATTAATTAGATGTGCATGTGAGGATATGACACATCAACAAGGCTCATAAACAACTTTTCTAGTAAAGAATAAATGCCAAGAAGACAAGTCAAAGCCCATTAAACTATTAAAGAAACCTCACAAAGCATTAAAGAGTATATTGATGACAAAAGAACAAGTCGGCCCCACAAGTAAATTAAAGGTGACTCAAACTGCATAAATAAAGGTTGGATCATTTCATTTTGACACATAATCACAACTCTTCTCATCAAGTGCACAAGTCCTAGTTGCAATTGCAGTTGCCAGTTATAGTTGTAGTTGCCAATTACAGTTGCAACTGGAGTTGCAATTACAATTGCAGTTTCCAGCTGCACAAATTTTTAGGTGCACTATCTTGTCTAGGGCTTGCTATCTTTGAGGGTTCTTCCTCATACAAGGGCGAAGTTGTTTATGTGCTGGGTTTCTTCATATTGATGGCGACGTACTTATTGGCTGGAATTCTTCTTAAGAAAAGTTGATGGGTTTTCTCCCAAGGTTGGGTCTCCCAGGATAAAATCTTGTGTCTACTCTGCATGGCTATGTTTTTATGATTCTATTGTTTTCTATGCAAATTTATTTTGGTTGAGGTTTTCAATGTGTAAATTCTATGATAACAATGTCATAAAATTCTGTTTGAATTCATAAGAAAATAATTATCAGATCTGAAAATTGAAAATTCAACAGTACTTTCTATTCTATTTTTTTAGTGTGATGTGTTAGTAGATCAGTGTATTCAAAATTTATAGTATTAATACTCCTTATTGTTCTTTGTTTTAGTAAGGTTTTTTATGCATGCAAAATCCATCTACCATGATTTGAAAATTTTAACATTGTAACATCCCTATTTTAATCCATAGTTTAGTAATATATAATGTAGATATGGTATATGGATGTGGGCCAAGCGATGTAATATGTGAACTTGTATTTCCAAAATTGATAAATAAAATTGTGATTCCAACTACATATGGACATGGACATAGATATGGGGATGAGTTATCTGCAAGAGAGGTTTGCAGGGGGGGGGTCTTATTCATGGGTTTTAAATCCCAACCCTTTTTCCTGATTTTCTTATTGTTTTGAGTGAACCTTCTATTTATTCCTTTGAGAGTAAGAGAGCCCAATCATTTAATACGTGTAAGAGGGTGGGTATGATTTACATCCCATAGTTATTAAGAGATGGCACTGAGTACGATAATCTTAGGGAAGAGTGTGAGTCAAGTAAGCAAGAAAAAGAGAGGAAATTCGTATGAGACAACATGAGAGTTTTTACAGACAATTTTAAGCATGAGAATGAAGAGACAACATATGAGAGTGATGGAGCTTGGAGGCAACAATGGTGGACTTTTCAACAACTATTGGGAGTCATAGAAGACTGAAGAGGCAAGTTGTCAGGCTTGTAGAAGTGACAGGTTGTCAGGCCTGTAGAATGAACTCCTCGTGTGAGAGTTTTCACTAGAGAAACTGTTAGATTTGTAGCTTGGAAGGTGTCTCAGCATAGGCCCAAGTGTCCAAGCATACTAAATACAATTTATTAATACCCATATCAACTTTTTATTTTTATTTTATCCTAAGTTTGACATAGGAAAAACATAACAAATTATCATAGTTTTTATTGGTTTTATTACTCAGATTTCCTAAGTTTTAACTTAAGAAATTAATATTTCACTTAATGAACTTTCTTGACTCTTCTAGAAATTTCATGAAAGGGGAAATATAGTAAAATGAAAAAGATAAAGAGGAGATGAGGTGAAGGGTGAGGGCACACCTTGAGCAAACTGAGGAGGGCAATTTGGCTGAGGAAAGGGGCGACTTGATAGATGAGAGGAAGGGAAACTTGGTAGCAGAGAGAGAGAGGGCCGAGTGCAAACCGTACATCAACAACAGGAGAGGTAGAGTTGCAGGATGTACAATACCAGCCAGAAGAGGCCGAGCTGGGCCGTACAACAACAACTGTACATGTCTAGTTGCAAGGGTCGTATAGGTTGAGTTGCAGAGGGATGTAGACGCCGAGTTTGCTGGGCCAAATTTGGGTCGTATAGGGGACGAGTTGTTGGGTCGTACAAAAAATTATTGGGCATCAATTAAAATGGAAAATGTAGGGTTGAGATTCGAGGATAGATTGGAGGGTGCTTCTAACTTCAGTCCATGGAGAAAGCGCATAGCTTTGGTGCTAGAGGAGCAGGGGCTATGAGAGTTTGTTGAGGGAATTCCACTGCCCCCAGTTGATCCAACACAACTTGCATCTCATATCAGGAAGGATGTGAAGGAAATAAGGATGATTATTGACGAGGTGAAGGACGACATTATTCCTCACCTGCCAGGAAAGAAAACAACCAAGGAGATGTGGGAATCTCTGACAAAATTGTACCAATCAGATAACCAGAGCATAAAAATGATGCTCAGAGAGAAACTCAGGAGCACCAAGATGGCCAGGTGAGATACTGTTGCATCCTACCTCACCAATTTCACTTAGATAAGATACAAGTTGGAAGTAGTAAGGGAAGTCATGGATGACATTGAATTGGTGAGAATAGCCTTGAATGGATTCACCAAGAAATCATATGTGTTTGTCCAAGGAGTGGTAGCATGGGAGAAAATTCCCAACTGGGACAGTCTATGGGACGATTTTTCTTAGGAGGAGCTATGAGTTGAGACCTCACAAGCCAACCAACCAAAAGTTTAAGATGAGGAGAATCTTACCCTAGCAGGAAAGGGAAAAACCAGAGCCAAGAAAGGCTCAAGTTGGGGTTAGACCTTAAAGGATGATAAGTGGAAAGACCTAAGCAAAGTGAAATGCTTATCTTTTCACAAACCAATAAAATTTTCGAGAAAGTGCCCAAACAAGAAGGGAAACATGAAGAAGGGAAATAAGAAGTCATAGATGACAACTTCAGCTTCAACAAAAGTTGATGATTTTGTAGTGAGATTTGAGAATGAGTTTTCACTCATTGCATGTCTTTCTAGTTCAACCAATAGTGGAGTCTATTTCATTGACACTGGTGCCTCTATTCACATGAATGGAGTGTGTGATTACCTCTCTAGCTTGAGGGAGAAGGAGATGGCCCTCTACATTGAGACGAGAAAAAATGCCAAGTGTCGGGCATCAGACCATGGTGAAGTGACATTTTACAGGGAGTCTGGGAAGCCACTGATGGTGAAGGATGTGTTATAGGTTCCGAGGATGAAAAATAATTTGATTTCAGTTTTAGCCTTTGAGGATAGGGGCTGCATGGTCACATTCCATGATGGGAGAGTGTACATTCGTCTCAAGGACTCTCAGACAATCAAAGTGATTGGAGTCAAGACAAAGAAGCTGTATAGGCTTCATTTCGATCCATCTCGAGTATTGGTAAGCAAAACTTGTGACATGGCAGAGTTGTGGCATCAGAGGATGACACATTTGCATAATTGAGCACTCAAAGTGCTCAAGGAGATAGTGACAAGCCTTCTGTTGAGCACTCAACACACCCTAAAAATCCTTATCAAATTTTGTCACCTTTTGGGTACCACTTGTTTTCTGCACTGTCCGACTCGATTTCATTTTAGGAAATGTTTTATCTTTGTTTGTTTTCATGACTGCCATCACCTATTCAGGTTTGTTTGAACTTATGAAACCTCATGAATAAAAGAACTTAACACATGAATTAAGAATCGACAACCAAACACTGCACCTAACGCGCCCAGGTTCAGTGTCGGAAAGAATTCGAGTAAGTAAAGGAACCACACAGAAAACAACAATCGTCGAGCGTCGATCCTCATCGGCATCAGTAGAAGGCAGTTTTGGTTTGCGTATGTTATTCGCATAAAGGTTCGAGAGATAGCCGATCCCCTTCGACATCGATAAAATACGAAGAAGATAGACATTAACAAAAGATGTAAAACAATCGCCGATAGCCGATCTTTGATTCTCTTTATTGGGATCAAAGAAATCTTGAAGGATCACAACAAAGAATTTCGACCGCGATAGAGTTATCTCTAACCGCCGATCCCTGATGCCTTATCGACATGGGACTTTTTCGATGGAAATGAACCGAGAGCACTTGGGTAGGTTTACCGCCGATCTTTGATCCTTAACACTTTTTTGCTTCGACGAGTTAGGATTTGGTTTCTGAACGAATGGATTAAAAGAAAGTCCTGAATCTAATTAACACAAACGAATTAAGTCACTGGTCTCGAACGCCACCTGTCTTTATCAGGTAAGAGTGTCGTATGGTCTAGTTCCATCCCGAGTCATTTTTGGTTCCTTGGGTCCTAGTCACACCTCGAAGTCAACGTTGTCACGTCATCACTGTACGATAAGATCGATCAACGTCAGAGATTTTGCAGGAGGATATCAACGAAAAAATGTTC
The DNA here is from genome assembly GCA_009831015.1 of Picea engelmannii. NCBI lineage: Eukaryota > Viridiplantae > Streptophyta > Pinopsida > Pinales > Pinaceae > Picea > Picea engelmannii. The sequence continues at coordinate 231,107 of ML817036.1, read as the reverse complement.
ACAGCACAATCCTGACACCTGATCCACCCATTGAAAGAGCGAAACGATGAGACGTTTGTGACATTAGATACAATCATATTTTGGACATTTAAGGAACTAGTTAATTCCTTATCCCGGATTAGTTGCTACCCCGTGCGTCGATTAGATGACATTTTGAAATCGCCGATAGACCACATTACCACTCGCGCCTCCGCCATCAACCCACGATGATTTTAAGTTCAAACTCCTCTAAATATTCAGAGGCATATTTATTGAAATTTCACTCATAACTCGAATTGAATTGCTGATGCGACACTGTAAGATCTTCCTTGTTTAAAATCTCTAGAACCATTGTGAAGAAATTCATTCTGCGTGTAAGTGAATTCCAGAACGTCCGAAGGAGAAGAGAGAGCAACTCGAGAATTGGACTGCCCCTTTTTATTACCAAAAACCAGGTTTAACAAAGCTTTAGAGGTATGTATCCAAGTCTGTCAATTCACTGGTTATAATTTATATGTGTTCGTTCGGTTTCTTACACAGTCTCCAAACTCTACTCAAGTTGCATGAACAATGCCACCAATAAAGCCAACCACCAGATGCTCGCTAAGAGCACCAAAGCTGAAAGAACCTGAGATAGGCGAAGGTTCTTCTCTGGGGATTGCAAGGCAGTTGGAATACGCCCCTAGGGAGGATCCCGTTGTAAAAAAAACAACAAAGAAAGATTTCACCCAGTCTACAGCCTTTGGCGATACAGAGGCAAACACCAGATCCAAGGTAGCACTCCCACAGTGGGGGGATCTCTTCAACAAGATTAGAAAAGAAGAATTCCCGGAGTATATCCCGCACAATGACCCATACGTAAGGGCGCTCGATGAACATGTGTTCCCTAACATCCAATGGTCATATCTACACATGGTTGCGAGCAAAACCCCCATTTTCTCCTGCATAGAGGTCCTGAGGTGGCTCATCGACCATGAAAATGGGCATAAGTTCTTGATCAACGATGAGAATGACAGATGCATCAGAGTTTTCCTCCCGATAGAGGTCCATAAATACTACAAGCTCACGGACCCAGAAGAGCAGCTCAACACAGACTTCGTGGTGAAGTTTTATGAATTCCATGACACCGTTCGGTTGACGGCTTCATGGTTGAGAGAAGACAAGAAATTCACCAATCGGAGCAATCAATGGTACGAGACAACCAACCTGAGAGAGCCATACATCTATTTGATGGCTCTCATCTGTCGGCTATATGAAGAGAATGATTGCTCCAAGTTTTCAGAAGCATGGATTCCTTTGGCATACACAGTGGCGACACCGAGAGTAGCTTCAACTGGGGAGCGATAATCTCAAAACAGTTGAGCACTTGTATACAACAGGCTCAATCGCCGAAGGAAGGAGAGGCACCAACTTTCTACATGGCTTCATATCTACTCAATGTCATGTGCGCAAGGAATGTCTTTGGCGGCATGAATCTAAGCTGGCATGTTGCAGAACTTCACTCCACGTCTACTTCAGCGTGCTATGGGAAAACAAGTACAAGAAATATTATGCCCTCATCTACAATGAATTCATCGATCGCATTT
>ML817036.1:187499-208135 GCA_009831015.1 Picea engelmannii | reverse complement strand
TTGCTAGCGTATGTGTGAGAATCCATGAACAAGGTAGGTCAATAATAGTCATCTCTCAGTATTTTGTGAGCGGTGGTATTCCCTGTGAAGTGTCCACTTGCAGGACCATCATGGAGCTCCTTCAGAACCTTGTCTGTGTCTTCTTGTTCGAGACATCTTAGAAGTACCCCATCATAATTAACACGGAAGAGCACCGAATTTATGAGGCGATATTGTATTGATTTTAGCCTGAGAGCTCTCATTTCCTTAGGGTTCAGGTTTTCTGGGCAAGTCCCATGGTGCAGGAGATAAGATAATTTATCATACCACGACTCCTACCCTAGGGAGACGTATGAAGCTTTATCACACCATAATGTCAATTCATTCTCCCACATGGGGTCTTCATTTACTTGGCCCTGGGCTTCAACGGCCAGTTTACATAATCCTCGTCCCTTAACCAGTTTGGCAGGTTTTATATAGAGATCAAATTCTTGGACCACTACCATCCAGTTCCCTCTTCTTTCCGCCATCTCCTGCTAAGTGAATAGGGATCAGACTGCGAGATGAGGTACAATGACTTTGGTATGATTCTTTAGGATGTAATATCTTAAGTGTTTCATTGTTGTGTATATTGCATACGCATGCTTGTCTATAGCAAGGTAATTTAGTTCGGCCCCTTTGAGATTAGTGCTCATAAATGAGACTAGAGCCTCATTGTTGTTGTCATCCTTCTGAGTCAATACTGCAACTAACAATTGGTTGGAGGAAAAAGTGTAGAGGAAGAAATCTTTGCTAAAGTTGAGACTTCGCAACACTGGATCTTGAAATATTGTAGTCTTAATATTGTTGAAAGAACTTTTTCGTTCATCATCCCACTTAAATTCAGCATCTTTGCGGATCATTTTTTGTAAGGGTTTGATAGTTTCAGCGAAATCGGGGGTGAATTTTCTTATAAAATTGATTTTTCCAAAGAAGGATTGCATAGCCTTTTTTTTGTGGGGTGATGGAAGCTGAGCTATATCCCTAATTCGTTTTGGGTCCATGCGAATTCTTGCTTAAGATATAATATGACCTGGTAGTTTCCCTTCCTCGACACCAAACATAGTTTTCTCAGGGTTTAAAGATATACTGTATTTCATACACCTCTCAAAAATATGGGTTAGGTGTCAGATGTGATCTTCTTTATTCTTTGAATACACAGTCACGTTGTCCAAATAAACTACTACACACTTGTTGATTAGTCCTCGAAATGATACGTCCATGGCCCTTTGGAAGGTAGCCCCTTCATTAATTAACCCAAAGGGCACGCGTTTATAAGAAAAGGTTCCCCATTTGGTTCGAAATGTAGTTTTCAAACGATCTTCCTCTGAAACTAGAACTTGGTTGTACCCTAAAAAATCGTCTAGCAGGGAGAAAATCTCAAAACCAAACACGATCTGCAAGAGTTGCTCCATCGGTGGGATTGGGTAGTTGTCATTTTCTGATGCTCTGTTGAGGTTTCTAAAATCTACACACAAACGGATCTCTCCAGACTTTTTTCTGACAGGAACCAAATTTGCTACCCATGCAAAGTGTCTAACCTGGAAGATAATTTTAGCATCTAGTAATTTCTTCAACTCCTGACACATGAGAGGCTCCAGGGATGGGTGGTACTTCTGGATATTTTGTTGGAAGGGTTTTACTCTGGGTTTTAATGGGATTATGTATTGAATGATGTGAGTATCATAAGTTTTCATATCTCGGTAGGACCATGCAAAAACATCATGATATTCTCTAAAAAGTTTGAGATAGGCCTTCCTTTCTTCTTTAGATACTGTCTTGTCGATATTTATATTCTTAAGGTTCTTCGGGGTTCCTAGATTAATGGTTTCATACATGGGGCAGGAGCTCCCTGTCTTTGTGTTCATTGACCCTTTAAATCTTTCCCTTAAGTCAAAAAGGTTTTCTAAATTGGATACCCCTTTCGGTATCATGTGAGACCTCGGTTTGTCATTCGATTGATCTGTTTCAGGTTTTTGTACATAGGGATTTGTTTCAACTAGTTTCTCCTGAAATATTTCATCGTCAATAGCCAGATCTTTAAAATTATCCTGATTGGTTAAAAAAATTATGATCCGTTCATCTCCTTCAAAGACCTTCCAATTAGAAATATTGTTGGGCACCGACAGTTTGTAGAGTAGCTCCACAGTGAACCGAGAGGCTTCATAGTCTTCTAAAGGGGATAACCTTGAGGCAGCGGTGGTCAGGGAATCAGCCAGTGTGTTCTTTGTTATGGGGATTGTTGTAATGTTGAAGGCTTCAAAATGTTTTATCAGTCTGTGCACTTCATGTTGATAATTCCTCAGGTGGAAGGAGTTGCAATGTATAGTGTTCCTTACTTTCCTAACAATGATTTCAGAGTCTTTGAAAACCTTTAGTTCTTTAATGTTCAAGTCTGTGGATTTTTTTATCCCTTGTACTAGAGCTTCATACTCGACGGTGTTGTTTATGCACTCAAATTCTAGTCTGCAGGACAGGAAATTTTGTTTACATTTTCGATCAATGAGGATACACCCCGCTCCTGATCCCTCTTGTGAATTAGATCCATCAAAGTATAAGGTCCAAACTTGTGAGGGAAAACCATCAGTTTCTTTTTGCCTACCACTTTCCTCCTTTCCTCCTATCTGCTGTGTGGTTTTTAACAAAGGTTCTTGACAGAAGAGGATTTATTCTATCGTCCTCGGAAAATTTTCTTGAAAATTCATTTCGAAGTTTTGAGTAAGAGGGACATCATATGAAAGAGGGGAGAAATTCCCGAAATCGGAGTCGCGGGAATAATTTCCTAACATGGGGAAATCTGTCGAAGAAGGTTCGTTGAGGGCTTCTAGGTCGGTGACAATATGTTTTAGATATATTTCCCTATCGATCCTGATCATATTCATGTGTCCCTTTAATGGCAACCAAAGGTGAGCTCAATCTGTACTAAAGTATCTGTTTAACTTCTCGGACCAATCTTGACTAAGTGACAATCCATAAGCTTTTGGGATATCTTCTACAATGATGTCAATCACCTGAACAAATTTCGAGTGTGTCGCCATTCTAATCATGACATCTTTGAGCTCTCCCATAACCTTCACTTGGGTTATGTCTAGCTGTATCACATGTTTATCACTTTTGAGAGGGACTGCATTTAATTTCTTGCATATAAATAATGGCATAACATTAGAGGATGCCCTTGAGTCAACCAAACAATTATGCAGGTTTTTGTTGAAGACTTAAAATATCAAGGATTTCTTTTTTTATCTTCAAAGCAAGCGCTCACAGTTGGCTTACTTCTCAAATCCGTGAGGGCTGGATTTTATCCTTGGCCAGTACTTGTTATAGGAGTTTCTACTGACTTCAAAGCTTGTAACAGAAACTCATTTTGTTGGGGGGATTCTACACATGTCCATGACCAATATATTTGCCTTCAATTTTTTCAAATCTTCTACTATGTTGTAGTCTAGCTTGGGCGATTCTCGTGTATGGATGTTTACTGGATTTCTTCGGGAGACAAAAGGTGATTTAGGGTGATCGAACGTTGGTTTTCCTCCCAAATTTTGGGTAGTAGTAAGGTCGTTTGAGACAGGCTGACCCCTACTTCATGTTTGCACAGTCAAGACCTCAGCGAGTGGTTTCTGAACCTCAAATAGATCATCGAAAGGCATTGGTAGGTGAGGGTCCCATATCAGCATGGTTGTTTCTTCCGGTCGATCAACTTCTTCCTGATCAACAATATTCATAGTTGATTCACTTGATTGTTCGGTAAGGGAAACCTCGTCTAGAAATAGCTTGGCCATCAAATTCATGGCATGCACCCATTATGGGAAGTCACTTTCAGAATGTTTGTCTTGGTGATAGGTATAGAAAGAGTCGGATGCTACATTTCCCAGATCAATGTTTAAGTTGGTTGGGGGAGGTTCAATTTCTTTGAACGGTGGATTTCTTTTAAAAAATGGTTTATAGGGCCTCCGGCCTTGGTTTCCTTCCCCTGCACTTCTTTTCATGTCCATAATTTCGTTTGACAACTTCTTTACCATTCGTTGTACGTCTTCAATGTCTCCACTTCCTTTTTTGGGACCTTGTTCTCTTTTTTTCCCTGGGGGTCTGGTTAACAAAAGTCCTCTCTTGGGAGGAGGTTGAACTTCCTTCTTAACTAATGATACCTGGCCTTCTTTACATCCCTTCATTTGGAATTCTATAGTTTTGGCTTCCTCAAAATTCTCAGCCAAGGTTGTTTTGGCAGCCCTCTTCACAAACATGAAAATGGAAGCAAGAAGAGCATTAGCGTATACCTCGATTTGCAACTCTTGAGTAGGTTTAGCTTCGGGTTGAAATTTGTTTAGGATAGTGGTGAATCGTTGATTGAAGTCTTTAACCTTCTCCTTTGAACTCATGGTGGCGGCGAACAACTCAGTCATCAAAGCTCTTGTAGTGGTTTCTTCTGCAAATTTATCTAAAAAATCCTTTTGAAACTTCCTCCAACTAGTTATGGACCCTACAGGCAAGTTAAAATACCACGTCGAGGCTGAATTCTCAAAAGTATAGAGGAAAATCATGCATATTATGTCTTCATGTTGGACATTCATCAGTCTAATAGCTAGTATGAATTTTTTGATATGGTCTTAAGGAAATCTTGAGGTTTCAGGGTCAAATTTAGGGAGTAACATTTCTGGATGTCGGGGAAGGTTATGTACTCATCCAGGGATGGCCAAAGCATCTCTGGCCAACCAAGGTTGATTAGTCTGAGGTGGGTTTCTCCTTTCTTCATTATGATCATTGTTATCTTCCATGTCGTCTGACTCTGACACTGAGCGTTCCGGGTTAAACCCTTCTTCATCAGAAAAATTGCCGGGCTCGGAGCAGTTACCGGCTGGTGTTTCAGGGATTAGATTAAGGGGATGTTCGATTTCAAGTCTTCTACTGTTTGAAAAAAAACCTAGTCGGCAACGTCGACCACTGGTCTGCTTACCTGTTTTCTACAAGGAAGTAACAGAGCTAAGGGTAGCTCTCCAATTTGTTGGGCGTAAGCTCATGTGATTCTTTTGAATTGGTTCAACTCCTCGTGGAGAAGAGCGTAAGCTATTTCAGGGAATAAATGTTCTTCCTCTTGTTGGGGTGAGTTACTCGTTTCAAGAGTACTCAGTGTGTGTGGGATGTCTTCAGAATGACTAGCCATGCATGTGGGTTGTTTTGAATCTAGAGGTTGTGTGAAATATTAGATTAGAAATATTGGCAGCGATTCATTCCTCATGCCCTCCTTCTAGCGCCAATTTTGTTGAGGGGTCCTAAATCCCTTTAACTCAACAGTAGGAACCAAAGCCGCCACTGAGGCCCAATTAGACTCTACATCGTTTAATAGTGGAATGGTTCTCCAGACCTTGCGATCCGGCCAAATAATCAATGGGATTTACATAGTGATTTACAGGATATCTTCTCACGAAAAATCCTCCTTCAGTTTGAACGTTCTATTTTTTGTATTTTCTCTTATAGGTGGGTTTGATACAAGATAGGTGTTTGTATAAACCAGATGGGTAACAAAGGGGGAAATATTAACTACTGAAGAAGTATGGGCTCGGAATAACCCTCGTGCTCCAGCATACAAACAATGATTCTTACACCTACGACAAGCCTAGTACTAATACATCAACTTGCTGGTATTTCAATTATTGATTGAGATACAATTATCGGAAGAGAACATGCATGCAATAAAATGATGGCAAGAAAATAGTTTCATTAGCTCTAATCACACATTAACACAACAATTTGTTTTGCATCGTTACAGATAAGAACTATAAAAATATTGAATCAGCTAACTTATCAATAGATTCAGAAACTCTTACTCATTACAGCATCCATTCATGATATAAAGTCAGAAGTAATTCCTCCTTATGATCCAATCACACGTGCCTTTGATGAAAAAGAGAAACTTGTCTTTGGTCCTAAACAGGACTTCTCAATTAAGGTAGCTCTGGAATAGTTCTTTACAATTCCAAAAATGAGGGTCTTTGCAAAAACCATCGAACCCTTCTAACAGGTTGATCATCTTATTTATAACAAATTATTAACTAAAAATAACTATCAAAACTGCAATCTAAGTAAAACAAAACAGCATCACATGGCGCTTTCATCTCTCAGTCTTGTAAGAGTCATCAAATGGTTTCATTTGACCGGATGACTCTTCTTATACTCTGACCATTTGACAAAGAGTTCCTCGCAAGTGTTGGCATACAGGAATCTAAGTTGGTCCATCGAGGCAAGGATCTCCTTTATCTCCACTACCTGTGCCCGATACTTGACTACTTTAACACTTAACTATTGTAACATTGTCTGAGCCTTGATCGAGTGTTGCATGAATAGTTGTACTTGACCTATCGTCGTGTTCGCCACCTTTGTTATCTCCATAGTCCATGATGAGTCTTGTTCTTCATGTAGTTTTACTATGTCATGCAAGTTGACAAAGTCCTCGAGCGCGTCAAATTCTAGAAGACCGATGTCTCTCATCGCTCGATTGATCTTGGTCCAGGTCCTTTCACAATTGGCCCATTTCTCTTGGATTTCCCACTGAGGTTCTTGGGCATTCCTTCTTAAAAATAATAAAATAAATGCAATCGATCAATTCATCGCAAATGAGGGCATAATATTTCTTGTACTTGTTTTCCCATAGCACGCTGAAGTAGACGTGGAGTGAAGTTCTGCAACATGCCAGCTTAGATTCATGCCGGCAAAGACATTCCTTGCGCACATGACATTGAGTAGATATGAAGCCATGTAGAAAGTTGGTGCCTCGCCTTCCTTTGGTGATTGAGTCTGTTGTATACAAGTGCTCAACTGTTTTTAAATTATCGCTCCCCAGTTGAAGCTACTCTCGGCGTTGCCACTGTGTATGCCAAAGGAATCCATGCTTCTAAAAACTTGGAGAAATCATTCTCTCTGTATAGACGACAGATGAGAGCCATCAAATAGATGTATGGCTCTCTCAGGTTGGTTGTCTCGTACCATCGATTGCTCTGATTGGTGAATTTCTTGTCTTCTCTCAACCATGAAGCCATCAACCGAACCGTGTCATGGAATTCATAAAACTTCACCACGAAGTCTGTGTTGAGATGCTCTTCTAGGTCCGTGAGCTTGTAGTATTTCTGGACCTCTATCGGGAAAACTCTGATGCATCTGTCATTCTCATCGTTGATCAAGCACTTATGCCCATTTGCATGGTCGATGAGCCACCACGGGACCTCTATGCAGGAGAAAATGGGGGTTTTTCTCGCAACCATGTGTAGATATGACCATTGGATGTTAGGGAACACATGTTCATCGAGCGCCCTTACGTATGGGTCACTGTGCGGGATATACTCCAGGAATTCTTCTTTTCTAATCATGTTGAAGAGATCCCCCCACTGTGGGAGTGCTACCTTGGATCTGGTGTTTTCCTCTGTATCGCCAAAGGCCATAGACTGGGTGAAATCTTTCTTTGTTGTTTTTTTGACAACATGATCCTCCCTAGGGGCGTATTCCAACTGCCTTGCAGTCCCCAGAGAAGAACCTTCGCCTATCTCAGGTTCTTTCAGCTTTGGTGCTCTCAGCGAGCATCTGGTGGTTGGCTTTATTGGTGGCATTGTTCCTGCAACTTGAGTAGAGTTTGGAGACTGTGTAAGAAACCGAACGAACACATATAAATTATAACTAGCGAATTGACAGACTTGGATACATACCTCTGAAGCTTTGTTAAACCTGGTTTTTGGTAATAAAAAGGGGCAGTCCAATTCTCGAGTTGCTCGCTCTTCTCCTTTGGACGTTCTGGAATTCACTTACACGCAGAATGAATTTCTTCACAATGGTTCTAGAGATTTTAAACAGGGAAGATCTTACCATGTCGCATCAGCAATTCAATTCGGGTTATGAGTGAAATTTCAATAAATATGCCTTTAAATATTTAGAGGAGTTTGAACTTAAATTCATTGTGGGTTGACGGCGGAGGCGTGAGTGGTAATGTGGTCTATCGGCGATTTAAAAATGTCGTCTAATCGGCGCACGAGGTAGCAACTAATCCGAAATAAGGAATTAACTAGTTCCTTAAATGTCCAAAATTTGATTGTATCTAATGTTGCAAACGTCTCATCGTTTCGCTCTTTCAATGGGTGGATCAGGGGTCAGGATTGTGCTGTGAACATTTTTTCGTTGATATCCTCCTGCAAAAGCTCTGACGTTGATCGATATTATCGTATAGTGATGAAGTGACAACGCTGACTTCGAGGTGTGACTAGGAACCAAGGAACCAAAAATGACTCGGGATGGAACTAGACCATACGACACTCTTACCTGATAAAGACAGGTGGCGTTCAAGACCAATGACTTAATTCGTTTGTGTTAATTAGATTCGGGACTTTCTTTTAATCCATTCGTTCAGAAACCAAATCCTAACTCGTCGAAGCAGAAAAGTGTTAAGGATCGACGATCGGCGGTAAACCTACCCAAGTGCTCTCGGTTCATTTCCATCGAAAAAGTCCCAATATCGATAAGGCATCAGGGATTGGCGGTTAGAGATAACTCTATCGCGGTCGAAATGCTTTGTTGTGATCCTTCAAGATTTTCTTTGATCCCAATAAAGAGAATCAAACATCGGCTATCGGCGATTGTTTTACATCTTTTGTTAATGTCTATCTTCTTCGTATTTTATCGATGTCGAAGGGGATCGGCTACCTCTCGAACCTTTATGCGAATAACTTACGCAAACCAAAACTGCCTTTTGCTGATGCCGATGAGGATCGACGCTCGATGATTGTTTTTTTCTGTGTGGTTCCTTTACTTACTCGAATTCTTTCCGACAATGAACCTCAACGCGTTAGGTGCAGTGTTTGGTTGTCGATTCTTAATTCATGTGTTAAGTTCTTTTAGTCATGAGGTTTCATAAGTTCAAACAAACCTGAATAGGTGATGGCAGTCATGAAAACAAACAAAGATAAAACATTTCCTAAAATGAAATCGAGTCGGACAGTGCAGAAAACAAGTGGTACCCAAAAGGTGACAAAATTTGATAAGGATTTTTAGGGTGTGTTGAGTGCTCAACAGAAGGCTTGTCACTATCTCCTTGAGCACTTTGAGTGCTCAATTATGCAAATGTGTCATCCTCTGATGCCACAACTCTGCCATGTCACAAGTTTTGCTTACCAATACTCGAGATGGATCGAAATGAAGCCTATACAGCTTCTTTGTCTTGACTCCAATCACTTTGATTGTCTGAGAGTCCTTGAGACGAATGTACACTCTCCCATCATGGAATGTGACCATGCAGCCCCTATCCTCAAAGGCTAAAACTGAAATCAAATTATTTTTCATCCTCGGAACCTATAACACATCCTTCACCATCAGTGGCTTCCCAGACTCCCTGTAAAATGTCACTTCACCATGGTCTGATGCCCGACACTTGGCATTTTTTCTCGTCTCAATGTAGAGGGCCATCTCCTTCTCCCTCAAGCTAGAGAGGTAATCACACACTCCATTCATGTGAATAGAGGCACCAGTGTCAATGAAATAGACTCCACTATTGGTTGAACTAGAAAGACATGCAATGAGTGAAAACTCATTCTCAAATCTCACTACAAAATCATCAACTTTTGTTGAAGCTGAAGTTGTCATCTATGACTTCTTATTTCCCTTCTTCATGTTTCCCTTCTTGTTTGGGCACTTTCTCGAAAATTTTATTGGTTTGTGAAAAGATAAGCATTTCACTTTGCTTAGGTCTTTCCACTTATCATCCTTTAAGGTCTAACCCCAACTTGAGCCTTTCTTGGCTCTGGTTTTTCCCTTTCCTGCTAGGGTAAGATTCTCCTCATCTTAAACTTTTGGTTGGTTGGCTTGTGAGGTCTCAACTCATAGCTCCTCCTAAGAAAAATCGTCCCATAGACTGTCCCAGTTGGGAATTTTCTCCCATGCTACCACTCCTTGGACAAACACATATGATTTCTTGGTGAATCCATTCAAGGCTATTCTCACCAATTCAATGTCATCCATGACTTCCCTTACTACTTCCAACTTGTATCTTATCTAAGTGAAATTGGTGAGGTAGGATGCAACAGTATCTCACCTGGCCATCTTGGTGCTCCTGAGTTTCTCTCTGAGCATCATTTTTATGCTCTGGTTATCTGATTGGTACAATTTTGTCAGAGATTCCCACATCTCCTTGGTTGTTTTCTTTCCTGGCAGGTGAGGAATAATGTCGTCCTTCACCTCGTCAATAATCATCCTTATTTCCTTCACATCCTTCCTGATATGAGATGCAAGTTGTGTTGGATCAACTGGGGGCAGTGGAATTCCCTCAACAAACTCTCATAGCCCCTGCTCCTCTAGCACCAAAGCTATGCGCTTTCTCCATGGACTGAAGTTAGAAGCACCCTCCAATCTATCCTCGAATCTCAACCCTACATTTTCCATTTTAATTGATGCCCAATAATTTTTTGTACGACCCAACAACTCGTCCCCTATACGACCCAAATTTGGCCCAGCAAACTCGGCGTCTACATCCCTCTGCAACTCAACCTATACGACCCTTGCAACTAGACATGTACAGTTGTTGTTGTACGGCCCAGCTCGGCCTCTTCTGGCTGGTATTGTACATCCTGCAACTCTACCTCTCCTGTTGTTGATGTACGGTTTGCACTCGGCCCTCTCTCTCTCTGCTACCAAGTTTCCCTTCCTCTCATCTATCAAGTCGCCCCTTTCCTCAGCCAAATTGCCCTCCTCAGTTTGCTCAAGGTGTGCCCTCACCCTTCACCTCATCTCCTCTTTATCTTTTTCATTTTACTATATTTCCCCTTTCATGAAATTTCTAGAAGAGTCAAGAAAGTTCATTAAGTGAAATATTAATTTCTTAAGTTAAAACTTAGGAAATCTGAGTAATAAAACCAATAAAAACTATGATAATTTGTTATGTTTTTCCTATGTCAAACTTAGGATAAAATAAAAATAAAAAGTTGATATGGGTATTAATAAATTGTATTTAGTATGCTTGGACACTTGGGCCTATGCTGAGACACCTTCCAAGCTACAAATCTAACAGTTTCTCTAGTGAAAACTCTCACACGAGGAGTTCATTCTACAGGCCTGACAACCTGTCACTTCTACAAGCCTGACAACTTGCCTCTTCAGTCTTCTATGACTCCCAATAGTTGTTGAAAAGTCCACCATTGTTGCCTCCAAGCTCCATCACTCTCATATGTTGTCTCTTCATTCTCATGCTTAAAATTGTCTGTAAAAACTCTCATGTTGTCTCATACGAATTTCCTCTCTTTTTCTTGCTTACTTGACTCACACTCTTCCCTAAGATTATCGTACTCAGTGCCATCTCTTAATAACTATGGGATGTAAATCATACCCACCCTCTTACACGTATTAAATGATTGGGCTCTCTTACTCTCAAAGGAATAAATAGAAGGTTCACTCAAAACAATAAGAAAATCAGGAAAAAGGGTTGGGATTTAAAACCCATGAATAAGACCCCCCCCCTGCAAACCTCTCTTGCAGATAACTCATCCCCATATCTATGTCCATGTCCATATGTAGTTGGAATCACAATTTTATTTATCAATTTTGGAAATACAAGTTCACATATTACATCGCTTGGCCCACATCCATATACCATATCTACATTATATATTACTAAACTATGGATTAAAATAGGGATGTTACAATGTTAAAATTTTCAAATCATGGTAGATGGATTTTGCATGCATAAAAAACCTTACTAAAACAAAGAACAATAAGGAGTATTAATACTATAAATTTTGAATACACTGATCTACTAACACATCACACTAAAAAAATAGAATAGAAAGTACTGTTGAATTTTCAATTTTCAGATCTGATAATTATTTTCTTATGAATTCAAACAGAATTTTATGACATTGTTATCATAGAATTTACACATTGAAAACCTCAACCAAAATAAATTTGCATAGAAAACAATAGAATCATAAAAACATAGCCATGCAGAGTAGACACAAGATTTTATCCTGGGAGACCCAACCTTGGGAGAAAACCCATCAACTTTTCTTAAGAAGAATTCCAGCCAATAAGTACGTCGCCATCAATATGAAGAAACCCAGCACATAAACAACTTCGCCCTTGTATGAGGAAGAACCCTCAAAGATAGCAAGCCCTAGACAAGATAGTGCACCTAAAAATTTGTGCAGCTGGAAACTGCAATTGTAATTGCAACTCCAGTTGCAACTGTAATTGGCAACTACAACTATAACTGGCAACTGCAATTGCAACTAGGACTTGTGCACTTGATGAGAAGAGTTGTGATTATGTGTCAAAATGAAATGATCCAACCTTTATTTATGCAGTTTGAGTCACCTTTAATTTACTTGTGGGGCCGACTTGTTCTTTTGTCATCAATATACTCTTTAATGCTTTGTGAGGTTTCTTTAATAGTTTAATGGGCTTTGACTTGTCTTCTTGGCATTTATTCTTTACTAGAAAAGTTGTTTATGAGCCTTGTTGATGTGTCATATCCTCACATGCACATCTAATTAATATAGGGCTCTAATGTTGAGTAGATTCACCGAGAAACCCCTCATCACAAGGGGTCTCTTGAGCCTCCATTTTCAACAATAGACTAGATTTGTAAACAAGTCAAATCTACCCTATAAAAAATAGATCACTACATCCTGTAGTAGGAAATGTGAGAGCATATCGAGTCTTTATCACTCCTCGTCAAATCATCATAACTACTAGGACAAATACTACACTCGGGTCATTCATCACTATCCAAATTAGCATGGCCTTGTGAGTGAATGTATCATTATATCTTGCTCAAATCAATATGACCAATCTGGAATAACGTCTGCCCAATGTTGCTAACTGGAGAAACATCAACATCCTAGGCCATTCACCACTAGCCAAATCAGCATTGCCCTGTGAGTGAATGTATCATCCTCCCTTGGTCAAATCAACATGACCAATCTCGGAGAATATTTTCTCGATGCTAAAACATCAACACTCCCTCTTAGCGAGGGGGACATTATGCATCACACCAAGCTTGTCTCTGAAGTATACAAACTTCACCCTAGATAGAGGCTCGGTGAGAATGTATGCAATCTGCTTATCTGTGGATATGTACTGGAGATTTATTTCTCCCTTCGGCACCATGCCTCGGATGAAGTGATATTTGATCTCAATGTGCTTCAACCTGTCATGAAATACTGGATTTTCCAAAAGGTTCACACAACTTTGATTGAAGCAATGTATCAAGTTCATCTCTAGAAATAGTCCTGCAAAAAGCTTTCAAAGCCACACTGCTTCGCGATTTGCAACACCGGTTATGATATACTCTGCTTATGATGTACTGAGTGCTACTTAAGTCTGCTTCCTGCTAAACCAAGATATCATAGTTGATACTAAGTTGAAGCAGCACCCCGAGGTACTCTTTCTATCCACTGCACTCCCTACCTAGTCAGAATCAGTATATCCCTGCAGCCTCACTTCACCACCTGAGACATATCTCATACCATATCCAACTGTACCATGTAGGTACCTCAACATATGTTTTGCTGCAACCCAATGGAAGTGCATCGGCTCAACCATAAACTGGCTCAGGGTGCTCACTACAAAGAAAATATCTGGCATGGTGTTAACCAGCCACATCAAGGATCCAATCAACTACCTGTACATAGTGGGATCCACCAAATTTGAATCTAAAGCGGAATCACTCAGCTTCTTCAGATTTTTCATCATAGGTGTAGCCATGGACTTACAGTCCATCATAACGAATCTACTCAAGATATCAATTGTGTACTTTCCTTTTCCAAGGAAGATCTCAACTACTTTTTGCCACACCAATCCCAAGAAATAATGCATCAAGCTAAGATCCTTCATTTAGAACTCTGAGGCTAACTCCCTCTTGCACCCGACAATGAGTCACTTTGCCCTCGTAAGGAACAGATCATCAACATACATCACCAAGATCAACAGATCACCATCAACAACCTTGTAGTGAAGGTCGGGATCTACATAACTCTTGGTGAAGCCCAAACTCATCAAGTATCCATCAATCCTGGAGTACCGTGCCTTGGGAGCTTGCTTGAGTCCATACAAGGCCTTCTTTAATCTACAAACATGAGACTCCTTCTCATGTATCACAAATTACACTTTTTCCTCAATCACACCATTGAGGAACATAGTCTTCACATCCATCTGATGTAATCTCATACAAATAACTAAAGCAAGAGAAATAATAGCTCAGATGGAAGTGTACCTAGTGACTATAGAAAAAGTCTCCTCATAGTCCACTCCCTCTTTCTGAGAGAATCCTCTCACCAGAAACCTCGCTTTGTACTTCTCGATGTTGTCATTTGTTGCAAGCTTAATCTTATAGATCCACTTGGAAGTCACCACTGACTTCCCCTCTGGTCTTGGAACTATCTCGCACATATCATTCTTCATGATGGACTAATACTCTTCCATCATGGCATCCTTCCAAACTTGTTGGCCTGCTACCTCCTCATAACTGGAAAGTTTGAAATCAATGATGTGACTCATCAATGCCATATAACTCGAGAACCTCTGAGGTTGTTTTTTCTTCCTGAAAGTGTTAAGGTTTAAGCTATTATTAGGTTTCTTTTCAATTTACTAGATAACCATAGCATAGATAGGATCACTAAGAGAAACACAATCACAAGATACACAACATTTATTTGAGAAACCCTCATGGGGGAGAAAACCCAGCAAAAACTTCCTTAATATAGATAGTCAATGCAATGCCAAGACAGTAAACCAAAACACTAGAGAATATCCAACACTAAGCAATGCCCCTCTCTCTTCCTTCTTCTCCCAACTACAGCTACCAAACTTCCACACTGGATGAGCGAATGAGTGAGTGAGATAATGAGGCTTTGGCTTCCTTTATTTATACAAACTGGCAGGCATTGGAAAGGTGTCTCTTCACTGGGTAGGGCCGACTTGTCTTCTTAGTGGTTAAAACCACTTTAATTAGCTTGGGGGTTGACTTCTTAATTTGCACAATATATTTAGGGTTTGACCAATTCACAAAAGGGGATTTGGTCAATTACAATGCCCAACATGGTAAATCCACAAAAGGGGATTGATTTAATGAATAATAACTCAATAATAAATAGAATACTCTTTGTAGTTACAATATTTCAACACTCCCCCTTAACAAGAAGGGTATTCTACAACATCATAAAGAGAGAGAGAGGGCAGCAATATCAACAACCTCTGGAACACTCACTGGCATATCTATAAATCATCGAAAGTTTTTCTCATCATCAATATCATCATCCACAACAGGGAGATGGAATGGCATCATCATCATCTGCATCAACATGGATTAGTATAACACTAATACATCATCATCATCAATAACAGCACAAGGCTAATACAACATCAACAACAACAGCATCACAACACAAAGGTTGGAGCATCATCAACATCAACACTAGGCTGGAAATCTTCAGCACGAAACTGGCATCTCAACAATATCAGCACGAAGCTGGAAATCTTCAACATGAGGCTGGCATCACAACAACATTAGCACGAAGCTGGAAATATTCAGCACAAGGCTGGCATCACAACAACATTAGCACAAAGCTGGAAATCTTCAGGACGAGGCTGGCATCACAACAACATCAACATGAAGCTGGAAATATTCAACACAAGGATGGCATCACAACAACATCAGCACGAAGCTGGAAATCTTCAACACAAGGTTGGCATCACAACAACATCAGCACGAAGTTGGAAATCTTCAACCTGAGGCTGGCATCAACATTACTCCCCCTTTCGAGGGAGGTCCTTTCAGACTACACCAAGCTTATTTCGAAAGTGCTCAAACTTTAAAAGAGACAGAGGCTTGGTCAACACATCTGCAACCTGTTCATTCGTGCTAACATACTGGAGCTTTATCGCTCCTCTCTGCACCATATCATGGATGTAATGATATCGGATTTCTATGTGTTTTGACTTGTCATGGAACACAGGGTTCTCTGTCATCTTTATACAACTCCGGTTATCACATAGAATCACGGTTGTTTCCATCTCCATATCGAATAGAATTGTCAACAAATTCTGAAGCCATATGGCTTCACAACTGGCAGAACATGCAACAATGTATTCTTCTTCTATCATGCTGAGAGCAATACTTGATTGCTTCCTACTCTACCATGAGTTCATGGCTGACCCCAAACTGAAACAACATTCTGAAATGTTGTTTTTGTCAGAGACACTTCCAACCCAATCTGAATCGGTATAACCACTCACTCTGAAGTCATGATCTCCATTATAACTAAGACCAGACTCTAATGTACCCATAAGGTACCTCATCACATGTTTTGCAGCAACCAGGTGAACACGTCTGGGCTCTACCAAAAATTGACTCAAGGTGTTCACAACAAAACATATATTTGGCCTGGTGTTCGTCAGATACATCAATGATCCAATGATATGTTTGTACAGCATAGTATCAATAAATTATGACGAAGTGTCAACTAGGAGCTTCAACTTTGTTTCCATTGGTGTATTCATGGATTTTCACTCCAACATACCAACCCTCTTAAGTATTTCAACTGTATATTTCTCTTGGTTAAGGAAGATCTTCTCTAGGCTCTGCCAGACCTCAAGACCTAAGAAATAGTACATTGGTCCAAGGTCTTTCATCTCAAATTCTACAGCGAGCTTCTTCTTACACTCAGTGATGAGATTTTCTTCTCCGGTTAGAAACAATTCCCCACATACAACAGCAATATAATAGGCTCATCATTCATAACCTTGAAGTAAAGGTTAGAATCTTCTTACTCTTGATAAATCCCAAACTCATCAGGAAATTGTCAATTCTTCCATACCAACCTCTAGGAGCTTGTTTCAATCCGTACAGATCCTTCTTCAATCTGCATACATGGGTCTTTTTGTCTTCAACTTCAAACCCTTGAGGTTGTTCTATATGCACTTCCTCTTCTATGACACTATTTAAGAAAGTTGTTTTGCATCCATCTGGTGTAACTTCCATTGCATCTTAGCTGCAAGGGCTATGATGGTTCCGATTGAAGTGTATATGGCTATAGGAGCCAATGTCTCTTCATAGACAATGCCTTCCTTTTGATAAAATCCACGAGAAACAAACCTTGCTTTATATTTCTCAAAACTTCCATCAACAACATGTTTTATCTTGTATATCCATTTGGAAGATACCACATCCTTGCTCTTTAGTCTGGGAACTATTTACCATACATCATTCTTTATAATGGATTGGCATTCTTTTGTCATGGCATCTGCCCATTCTTTCTCTTGAATGGATTCTTCAAAGCAAGTACACTCCTCTAAGAGATCACACATCAGAGCCATATAATTGGAGAATGGCTTGGGTTTCTTGACTTGTCTCATGGTTCCTTCGGGTGCACCATACTTCTCTCCATCTTGAATAATTTCCCTTTCCCAAGCTGGCTTTCTCTTGTGGGAGATCGTCATATGGGGAGGTTCTTGAAGTTCTATTATGTCATGATCTTCTAGAATCTCATCATCAAGGGAAGTTATGACTTCCCTCAGTGGTTCTGCAACTCTGGGAGCTACAGGTTCTTCTTCATATACTTCTTCAAGCTAGCATCTTCTTTATTTCTTGAGTGTTGCATCTTCATCAAAGGTTACATCTCTGTTGATCTCAATATGATGGTAACCTGGTATGTATATTCTGAAGGCTTTGGAGACCTCACAGTATCCAACAAATATTCCCTTCTTTACTGAAGGGTCCATCTTGGTTATTTTCTCTTTCGGAATGTGTACAAATACGGGACAACCAAATATTTTGAGATGGATTACTTATGGCTTCTTTCCAGAGAACATCTCTTCAAGGATCTTGAACCCAAGTGCACTATGGGACAATTTGTTATGTAAATACATTGTTGTTCTTGTTGCTTCTGCCCATAAGTGCATTGGAAGATCTCGATCATGGATCATAGTCTTCATTGCTTCCATTATACTTTTGTTCTTTCTTTCTGATACACCATTTTGTTGAGGATTGTAGGGAGTGGTGAGCTCCCTCTTGATCTCGGCATATTTACAAAAGTTTACGAACTCTTTTGAGGTGTATTCTCCTCCATTATCTGACCTGAGTATCTTGATATTTCTTTCAGAGAGATTCTCTGTCAAGGCTTTGAATTCCTTGAATTTACCAAACACTTCATCTTTTGATTTCAAAAAGTAAACCCAGGTTTTGCGAGAACAGTCATCAATAAACGATACATAGTATACATACCCATTGATGGAGGTTGATGGCATTGGGCCACATACGTTTGAGTGAATGAGCTCTAGGACTACTTCTTCTTTATTGTCTCTCTTCAGGAAAGATGTTCTTTCCTTGTGCACATCCGTTGCACACACTTTCATGCTCAACCTTGAGTTATGGTAGACATGTGATTGTCTTGCTTACATATGGTAATGCCTTGTAGTTAATGTGAGCTATTATTTTATGCCAAAGTTCACAGGGATTCTCAATGGAATGAGTCAAGGTTGCTTCGGAGTGACCTTCTAGCTCATACAAGCCACCCTCTTCTTTTCCAATAACAATTTCTTCTTCCACGATTTTTCCTTTGGGCCATGTTATCCCTTATTTTTAGGGATAACCAGAAGATCATGTCTCAAGGTCCGCAGTTCCTAGACATGGAGTACCGAGAGCAGGATTGACCCGAGCATAGCCCTGGAGGGCCCATCCTTTTCTTCTCTCATCAAATTCGTCTTGTCAGCAAAAGCAACATCCATCACCTTCGGCTTGGTCTTGTATCAGAGGAGGTTCTTGCTCCATGAGGTAATTGGTCCAGGTATCATGGTATGTGTCACTTTTGATCATTAAAACCTTTGAATATATGCATTTGATTCCTTTTATCTCTAGCAACCGCTTGGATCTTACATTAGCCCACTTGACCATGATCTGGGAGATTGACAGGGTATACTAGCAAGCCTGTGCCCATAGGTCTGGGTTTTCCACTGGGCGATTTCTAAAAATCCATCGTCGACTCCCCTCATAGCACCACTATTTCATCTTATCTTCCGCTCACTTGTCCCATTCCCCTTGTCTGGGCATTGGGTTGATCTGTTTGTAGGATTGCACCTTATCTCGTGGGAAGAAGGGGCTAAAGGCCCAGAAGGTAAAAGCAGTTGGTAAAAGATAAAATCCTAGAAATAAAACCTCGAGATGCTTCGCCCAGGGATCCCCGAGAAGGCAATAAAAAGCCTCTCAGTAAGAAACAAGAGGGACCCAGAAAATATAAACAAGACCTAGTAAAGAGGATAAGGGGTCTCATCACGAGCCAGCCTATTAGGTTCATGGGTACCTAAAAGCATGACATTGCCACCATCGGGTTACCACGCCAGGGCAGTGACCTTTGGTTTCATGGCCAAGGGAAAGGGGGTCTCATCACGAGCCAGCCTTATCATCTCTATGAAAGTACTTGTGGGTAACACTATCAGCTCTGGTCACCATCCCAAGGCAGTGTCCTCTGGTTAGCCCTTGAATAAAAATAAAAAGAAGAAGAAAAAGCAAATAAAAGAAAAGAATAAAGGCAAGAACGGGCCTGAAAAAATTGCATCCATGACAGGTACGGCTCACCTTCTACAAAGGCACCCACAGATAACATCATGAATCTTTAGCTCTCACTTCACCCACATGTATGGACATCCCCAGCCACATCACCTCACTTACATGGCTTGGATGAAACCTTCCTGGAAACTTCCCCTTTCTTGTGGATACTAGCCCAATAAGATGTCTTGTCTTTTTCTCCAGTCTTGTATTGTAGGTTTTTGTAATGTCTTTGAGCTATTGATTGATGTATTAGGGTCTTATGAATATGTTTGATAATATTGATGATGAAACGTGATCCACATTGTTATGATCCTGGTGACTGATGAGCCCATATAGGGTGTAGCTTCTGATGTGTAGGATCATGCCCGACGGACAAGTACCATTTGGACCGGTACACATGGGGAGATGATCAGTTCGGACCTCCATGGGGCTGAAGAGCCCACCAGATGGATGTTGAGACCCCATTAGTCGGCAGAGACAGGACAATGGTTGATTAGGGTCTTGCACCGAAGAAGAAGAGGACGTTCCATCAGAGGCACTTTGGCGGAGCCCGGCCTAGGGGGAATGACCCATTTTCAGTGGAACGTTGGCCTTGGAAGGCTCTAGATGCCCCCATCCTCACCATGACGTCATCCAACTTCATGGACATTCATGGAGGCAGACTAGGCAGCAGTGGCACGTGTGGCATGTTGGAGAGGCCCCTAGGAGGCTAACATTTTTCTCCTGGATGTCTCATCTACCCTAGAAAGGGCTAGCGCCTCCCTTGAAGGGGATTTTACCTTTTTTACAGCTCAGTTAGGGTTTTAATTTGAAAATTTAATGTAAAAATAGTATTGTGGTCTTGTCGGCCATTTTTATGACCTAAAATTAATTAAAGTCATTGATACAGTATATATTGAGGAGTTTTAGCCTCATTTTAACATAAGACATCACTCTGTTAAGGTCCTAACCCGCACATAGGTAGATCAATGTATTCGGATGTAATAAAGGTCAATATTAATAAGACCTTTCAATAAAATAGAATAAGGCGGATGTAAGAAGACCTAATAGAAGC
>ML817036.1:162694-173998 GCA_009831015.1 Picea engelmannii | reverse complement strand
AGTTTTCACTTTCAGGAAAACATGGTCACCCACTTTGAATTCTCTATGGGTTCTGTTACTATCAGCGTAACTTTTCTGCCTGTCCTGGGCAGCTTTTAGATTATGTTTAATTCTTATCATTTGATCTTCCATCTCTTTGAGCAGCTCAGGCCCAACTACTTCTATGTCAGCTGGATTATCCCAGCTCACTGGAGTGTTGCACTTTCTTCCATAAATCGCTTCGAATGGGCTCATCTTCAATGATGCATGATACCCATTATTGTGGGCGAATTCTACCAAATGCAGGTAGTCTTCCCACCTTGATGGTTTATCCATCACATACATTCTCAGCATATCTTCTATTACTCTGTTTACTCTCTATGTCTGTCCATCAGACTCGGGATGATATGCTATGCTAAAGTTCAGATTCGTTCTGAATCCTTTGAACAGTGCTTTCCAGAAATTCAAAGTGAATTTCGAGTCTCTATCAGAGACAATTGTCTTAGGAATTCCATGCAAGCGTGCAACTTCTCTTAAGAAGATATCAACAATATCTGCTGCTCTATGGGTGGTTTTCAGTGGAATAAAATGGGCAGCTTTAGTAAGCTTGTCCACCACCACCATGATTGAATCATGTTGCTTGCTTGTTCTGGGCAATCCTGTGATAAAAGCCATTGTTATCATGTCCCATTTCCACTCAGGAATAGGTAAAGGTTGCAGCAACCCTGTTGGGTGCCTATGCTCAGCCTTAACCTTTTGTCACTCCATACATCTGGCGATGTATTCAGCGATTTCTTTCTTCAAACCCGGCCAAAAGTAATGGATTTTGACTGCTGCCACAGTCTTCTGATATCCAGGATGTCCAGCATAAGTCACGTTATGCATCTCCTTTAGAATTTCCAACTTCAATTCTCGGACATTGGGTACATATACTCTATTTTTATACAGAAGTAAGTCATCAGTTCCCAAGGTGTAACTTTCCTTGGTTTGTGGTCTCTCACGTTGTTGTAGCTTTGCTACTAGACCTTTGTACTGCAAATCAGCATTGGCAGCTTCCAAAATTCTATCTTTAATCTCATTTATGTGCATGTTAATGGTTGTTGCATTTAATTCGTGCACTTTTCTGCTGAGTGCATCAGCCACCTTATTTTCTTTCCCTTTGATATGCTTGATATCAAAGTCATATTCGCACAGAAACTCCAGCCATCTGATTTGCCTGGCATTTAAGGTCGATTGACCAAATAAATACTTCAGACTGTTATGGTCTGTTCTCAACTCGAATCTCTTTCCCATGAGGTAATGTCTCCATTTCCTCAGGCGTGGACGATTGCTGCCAGCTCTAAATCATGAGTGGCATAATTCTTCTCATGTTCCTTCAACTTTCGGGATTCATAACAAACTACAAATCCCTCTTGGCTGAGAACTCCTCCCAGCCCCTCCTTACATGCATTTGTGCACACTACGTAATCCTTATTTGGATCTGCAATCTTCAGGATTGGAGCACTGGTTAGCAGCTGCTTCAATCGCTGGAAACTGCTCTCAAATTCTTCAGTCCACTAAAACTTCTTCCCCTTCCTTTGCAAGGAAGTGATAGAATGAGCTATCCTTGAGAAGCCGGCCATAAACCTCCTATAGTAGCCTGCCAGACCCATAAAAAATCTAACTTCTTCCACATTCCTTGGCGCTAGCCATTCTCAAATGGCATGTAACTTCTCAGGATCCACAGCGATCCCTTCTTCAGATATAATGCGCCCCAAATAATGGATCTGCCTTTGGTAAAAAGAGCACTTGCTCAGTTTTGCGTACCGTTGGTGTTCTCTCAACACCTGCAGCACCATTCTCAGGTGTTGCTCATGTTCTTCCTCTTTCTTGGAATACACCAAGACATCGTCCAGGAAGACTATGACAAACTTGTCCAAATAATTTCTGAACACTCCATTCATTAAGCACATGAAAACAGCAGGCGCGTTGAACAGTCCAAACGGCACCACCGTGAACTCATAATGATCGTACCTTGTTCTAAAGGCGGTCTTGCTAATGTCCTCGTCCTTTATTCTCACTTGGTGATATCCAGATATGAGATCTATTTTCGAAAATATTTTCGCATCCTTCAACTGATCAAAAAGATCATCAATCCTTGGCAGAGGATACTTGTTCTTGACAGTGACCTTATTCAACTGTCGAAAATCAATGCACAGCATCAACGTCCCATCTTTCTTCTTCACGAATAGGACCGGGGCTCCCCACGATGACACACTGGGGCGAATGTAACCTTTCTTTAGTAGCTCTTCGAGCTGCAATTGCAACTCTTTCAACTCTAGCGTACTCATTCTATAAGGAGCTTTCGAAACTGGAGTTGTTCCAGGCATCAAATTTATAGAAAAATCGATGTCCCTCCTCGGAGGTAGTCCAGGTACCTCCTGAAATATGTCCTTGAATTCTTTGAGTACTTTGTGGTCTTCCAGATTCGAGACTTCACCTCGGGATGCTTCTTCCACCCGAGCTGCAAATAATTGACAGCCTTTCCGGTAACATTTCTTCAGCTGCATGGTTGAGATTTCCCTCATAGCCACAGCTCTTGGAATTCCTTGGACTATTACCTGATTTCCCTCTTCGTCCAGACATGTAAATTTCTTGTTACGGCAATCCAAAAGGGCATGGTGTTGGTCCAACCAGTCCATCCCAATTAAGCAATCGTATGAGCCTAAAGGAAAAATGTTCAATTCAGCCTTAGTGCTCATTCCTTTCATGTCCACTGAACAGGACTTAACCAATTCGGTGACCTTCCTCTTGGTCCCTGTGGCCAACTGCACTAACCAAGACTTCTCATGTTTGCTTCTCGTTAGATGCAAACTTTCCACAACTCTAGGCTCTACATAACTATGGCTAGCCCCTGAATCAATTAAAATAACAAGTGGTCGGTTGTTGATCGTACCTTCCACTTCAATCATGTGCGGTTGAAATTATGCTTGCTTGTTGTCCAGGGCTGCGTAGATCCTCGGCATTCTACTGCCCATATCCTCCACTGTTTCAGCTTGCTGAACAGTATGGACAGTTCTTGCTTTGTCTTTTATGTGGGGGCAGTCTTTGTACCTATGATTCCCTTTACAACCCCAACACTCCATAGGTGGCGGTCTTGGCATCTGCTCACTCCCTTCAACTTTCCTAGGGTCTCTAAAGGATGACTATTCCCCAGGGCCATTCTTGAAAAAGGGAGGCATGTTTCCATTCTGCCTCTGTTCTTTCTTAAACCTCTTCTGGTCATCCCAAGCCTTCCGAAAGGTAGGCTTTTCTCTTTGTTGTTCGTATAAGAATTTCGCCCTTCTTATTGTTTCTTCCATAGTCTTAGGATCATCATATTGAATCTTGTCACCAATGGAAGGTGGTAGTCCACTCAGATACCTCTGAATCTTGACAGCCTTGTCTTTGATAAATGGAACATACTTCAGTAGTTCCAGAAAATTCCGTTCATACTCATCAATGGTTATACTGCCCAACTTGAGTTCGAAGAACTCCTTCATCTTTCTGTCATAGTATCTTTTAGTTAGGTATTTCTTCTCGAAATACCTCTTAAATTCCTTCCAAGTGACCTCTTTCTCTTGGATGTGTTGCACCTGCACAAAATGATCCCACCACATGGATGTTTTTCCTTTCAGTTGGTACATTGCAATTCTTCCTTCTGCATGGGCAGAATAATTCTCCAGTTGGAAGTATTTCTTCATGCCAAGCAACCAGGTCTCGGCATCTTCTTCCTTCTTATGTTCTCCATCGAATGTTGGAGGCTTAATCTTGTCCATCTCTCCTTTCAATTCCTCCCTTCCAGATTTTCGATGTTTTCCGGTAGGGGACGGGCTTGAACTACTGTGTCTCCTTGCCAGAATGCTTCAGGGAGAGACGGTAATGTTTGTTACCACTCATCGATCTCCTTCTCCCCTCAGGGATTCTAACACTTCTTGATCTGCTTGTGTCACTCCCCTTTTCCAATTTCTTTTCTATTCTTTCCAGGCTCTTCAACATTTTTAAATTGAATTCACCCTGTCGATCCCGGATTTTCATGAGCTTTCGACTATCAGCTAGGCGAGCCTGAGCATATTTTTGCAATCTTTCGATGAGTTGCATCATATGTTCTTCCTTATCCATCTCTTTTCCATGTCCATTGGAGTTCGATCCTTCCACTCCCATATTGACATCCTTTCCTTCACGTTCGTCTCCTGTTTCGGAGGCAATCATCACCTTTTCCCATTCCATACTCGACGTTGGTTAACTGGAATCCTGAGCTCCGTTGAACTCTGCACACGCACTGTGCAATTAATTCGAAGTTTGTCAGGCCATTACTCCTTCGGATCAATCTGTAACATTTATAAGCCAATACGAACAAGAACGAAAGACATTTTGATTCAATTAAGTTTTCTGAACTCTCGTTTGGTTCTACAATTTTCGTGTTTTCGAAACTTTCATTTTCGGCACTTCGAGATTTAGGGACTTTGGGTTTGGTCCACGAAGATCCCACAGTTAGATATTCGTAACCAGAGTCACCCTTTTGCAACTCGCGATCTCGCGAGTTCGTGAGTCGAAGACCCTCGACTCATTTCCTCTAACCGCTGATACCCGAGATGCGACACGGATATGGCTCCCTCCTCGCGAGCGTCTGCTACGCATGACCGTAGTCTAGGCTAAGTGCTAGCACCCTTCGCTATTCGCACCTTCGTGAGTTGTGGCATCCAACCCTGGTGCTTCCCTTTCACGAAACCCCGAGAAGCGATGTTGACTTTTCTCCTCTCGTTCTCGCTACTTCGCGACTTCACGAGTTTCAATGTCAAGCTCCCATGTCCTTATCTCGCGAGTTCCCAAAATCGCGAATTACTTTATTCTCCGGGCCCACAGCACAGCTGTCGCCCTTCACCACCGTGGCATGTGGTACGTTCAGGAGGGTCCATGTCACTTTTAACGACGTCATCGGGTCCCATCGCTCTCGCTTTTCTTCTCGACCCACTGGCACGTGGTACATCTCCATGTGTCCACGTCCATTCCTAGTAAAATCCAACGGTCAGATCTTTCTCAAATCTACGGCGCACATCCTTTCGGCATTTCGGGGTTTCGGCATCGGAAGTTCGTGCATCCACACATCTTGAACTTCTATTTACCGAAATCCCGAAATTACTGTCTATTAAACTACTTGATCCAATGGTCAAGTTCTTCTCCCCACGATCTACGGTGTAGATTGTTTCGAGATTTCGCGTATCGCGATCTCCACACTCCTATGCAATTTCAAAAAGGGCTTTAAACCCTGCACATACTCTCCAGATCCGACGGTCACGAGGGTCCACCTTCCCTCCTGAGCAAATCCTAAGGTTCTAACGCTATTGGTGTGGAGACCTATTTTCCCGTGGCCATAGACCACCCCGACTGTCGTTTCACACGCCCCTAAACTTCTTGAGCTTAAAAACTCGTCAAGTAACTCCTTGACACTTTGGAGCCAACCAGGGTCCGGAATTGGCCTTCCAAACCCAATTTCCCTCGCATTCTCGATCCAAAGACCGCTCCACTGGCCCATCTATCTCAGTGTCGAAACCTTGGCTCTGATACCAAACTGTAGCACACATTTTCTGCTACTAAGGTTTAATCGCTCTTAAAAGAAGACTATAACACCATTTTGTACATAACTCATACAGATGTTATTTAACCCACATGCATTTAAACAATAAACACATTCAACATAGAGTATTCATATGAATTACTTCCATAATCAGCATGCAATTAGTTTTTCATATTAATTCATATACACAGCGGAAAACATGATACATAAGCAGCACAGTCATGCAAAACATGATTAAAGCATAATCAGATACTTATCTTTATCAATGGTATATTCCACCAACCAAGTGCAGGCCTTCCACGAACCTCCCAGCCTTAGACCACACTGCTCATCAGCTCAGCAGTGGGTCACCCCTGAGCTGGGACTAAGCTCCACCCCAAGACAAGGAATACTGGGCTAGCTCAGGTTACAGGGAAAACAACACACAACCACAAGGAATGGATTCTATCCAAGGAACCTCCCACGCTCACTGCCCACAGACCCTCATTCCCCACATGCTTGTTCCACCCCAAGAGTATACACCTTCTATGTCACCTAGACAGTCCTTCGGCTGCTAATATCCCTTGCCTTGGGTTACAAGAACAGGTCAGACCGGAAGTCTCTGGGCTCTATGGCAGCTACAAGGTTCCTTCCAAGAGTTCTCTCCTTTCTCTGCGCACTCTCTCACCTGGAGCGAGTCGCTCACAGGCCCAACAACCTGTTCTTCCAATTTCAACCACCTCTCTCACCTGGAGAGAGTGTTGTACAAACTGGCCAACAAGCCACACATGAACAAACAATACATGTCCATCACAATCCATGGTTTAGAACAGAGAAGGGGTGTACCAACTTTCCAAAACAAACACAGACTCTTTCCCAAAATCAACACGGGCTTCTCATTCAGGGAATGTACACACGGGTTTTCTCAGAGCCAGACACAGGCTTTCGAATCACAGGGACGCCCGAAGGTTCTCTACAGTAGTCGGGTTGGTAGTACTATCCCCGGCTCCGTACGCGGTCAGACGATCAGGTAGGATGGGGGATGAACCTTTCTCACAGCGCACCCTGGATGTTTATTCGCATGCGTCAGGGTTGACACTTGTCACCCATGGAACTGCATGCGTTCCACCAGCACGCATCACCCTCGTACGTCCTCCCTTGCCAAAACTTAGGATAAAACACAAAATGCACATGTCTTTTTGGAATAATATTAAAATATTATTCCCAGGCTTAAGTCCCCTAGGCTTAGCCCCCAGGCTCAACACTTAGCCCCTTTCCCACCTTCCAGCCCCTAATTCCTTGCCCACTCTGTGGATGCTCAATCCCCCTTCACTCATTCATCGTGATCGGTCTGCACCTGGCGGTGTTTATATTTTATTAAATGTTTCCTGGACTTCAACACTTAGGCTCCTTGGCCTAACAAACACATAAGTTTCCAGCTTATAAGAACTTGGCTTACTAGCCTATAAAACATAATTACAATTCCTTTCAAAACATGGTTTACAATGGGGCTCGACCTTGGGGACACTACACCCATAGTTCCTAGACATGGAGTACCGAGAGCAGGATTGACCCGAGCATAGCCCTGGAGGGCCCATCCTTTTCTTCTCTCATCAGATTCGTCTTGTAAGCAGCAGCAACATCCATCACCTTCGGCTTGGTCTTGTAAAAGAGGAGGTTCTTGCTCCATGAGGTAATTGGTCCAAGTATCATGGTATGTGTCACTTTTGATCATTAAAAACTTTAAATATATGCATTTGATTCCTTTTATCTCTAACAACCGCTTGGATCTTACATTATCCCACTTGACCATGATCTGGGAGATTGACAGGGTATCCTAGCAAGCATGTACCCATAGGTCTGACTTTGCCACTGGGGGATTTCTGAAAATCCATCATCCGCTCCCCTCATAGCACCACTATTTCATCTTATCTCCCGCTCACTTGTCCCATTCCCCTTGTCTGGGCATTGGGTTGATCTGTTTGTAGGATTGCACCTTATCTCGTGGGAAGAAGGGGATAAAGGCCCAAAAGGTAAAAGCAGCTGGTAAAAGATAAAAGCCTATAAATAAAACCTCGAGATGTTTCGCCCAGGGATCCCCGAGAAGGCAATAAAAATCCTCTCAGTAAGAAACAAGAGGGACCCGGAAAATATAAACAAGACCTATTCAAGAGGATAGGGGGTCTCATCACGAGCCAACCTTATCATCTCTATGAAAGTACTTGTGGGTAACATTGTCAGCTCTGGTCACCATGCAAAGGCAGTGTCCTCTGGTTAGCCCTTGAATAAAAATAAAAAACAAATAAAATAAAAGAATAAAGGCAAGAATGGGCTTGGAAAAATTGCATCCATGATAGGTACGGCTCACCTTCTACAAAGGCACCCACAGATAACATCATGCATCCCTAGCTCTCACTTCACCCACATGTATGGACATCCCCAACCACATCACCTCACTTACATGGCTTGGATGAAACCTTCCTGGAAACTTCCCCTTTCTTGTGGATACTAGCCCAATAGGACGTCTTGTCTTTTTCTCCAGTCTTGTATTGTAGGTTTTTGTAATGTCTTTGAGTTATTGACTGATGTATTAGGGTCTTATACATATGTTTGATAATATTGATGATGAAACGTGATTAACATTGCTATGATCCCGGTGACTAATGAGCCCATGGAGGTCGTAGCTTCTGATGTTTAGGATCATGCCTGACGGACAGGTACCATTTGGACCGGTACACATGGGGAGATGATCAGTTCGGACCTCCATGGGGCTGAAGAGCCCACCAGATGGATGTTGAGACCCCATCAGTGGGCACAGACAGGACAATGGTTGATTAGGGTCTTGCACCGGAGAATAAGAGGATGTTCCATCAGAGGCACTTTGGCGGAGCTCGACCTAGGGGGGATGACCCCTTTTCAGTGGAACATTGGCCTTGGAAGGCTATGGACGCCCCCATCCTCACCATGACGTCATCCATCTTCATGGACATTCATGGAGGCAAATTGGGCAGCAGTGGCACATGTGGCATGTTGGAGAGGCCCCTAGGGGGCTAACGTTTTTCTCCTGGATGTCTCATCTACCCTAAAAAGGGCTAGCGCCTTCCTTGAAGGGGATTTTACCTTTTTTACAGCTCAGTTAGGATTTTAATTTGACAATTTAATGTAAAAACAGTATTGTGGTCTTGTCAACCATTTTTATGACCTAAAATTAATTAAGGTCATTGATACACTATGTATTGAGGAGTTTTAGCCTCATTTTAACATAAGACATCACTCACTCATTAGTGAGGTCTGATTTTTGCGCCCTGCTTAGGTAATTTTGTTGGTTTAGTGAGGCGCACTTGTTGAAGGAAGGCATTTCTTGGCATTTTTTAGCATTTCTCTTGAAGGGAGGTTTACAACTAGGGTTTGCATGTTATTTCATGGTGATATGTAAGTGTTTTTTCTGCAAAACTTCTTGATTGAATGGTTGTAGTCTTATATTCTTGCATATGTTTATAATTTGTTGATCAAAAACCCTAGGTGACAAGCACACAAGTAGGTCCTTGTCTCATGTCCCCTAATAGAGAAATTTTCAGCCATTGAAGAAGGAAGGAAGAGCCTAGCCATAGCTACACTTTCTTCTCCCTGAGCTAGCCATACTTTCTGAAGTCAAGGAGGAGACTTCCTGGGCCTAGGTTATCTACACCTAGGGTCGTCCTACTTATAGGGTTTTGTGATAGAGCCTTGCTATAGAAACACTCTCCCCCACTACATTCTCTAGTCTTGATTTATCTTTCATGCTAGCCGTTTTTGCCAAGTTAACCTAAGGAAGGAGGAGAGAGCACGATGCCTTGCTTTAGCAACATCGGAGTGAGTCTCTCTCCCCTAGGGTTTTGATTCTAAGGCCCTGCCATAGAAGCACTTCAGAACCCTTCCCTCTAGTCCTTAGTCTCCTTCAACCCTTTCGTCCTCTTCTAAATTGACTCCATTAACCCTTAGGCATTGATCTTGGATCTCCAGCGTTGAAGTGAAAGTGATCAAACAAACTCTCAAACTTTTGCTAAAATTGAAAGCCTAACTAACTACTAACCCTAGGAATGTTGACGTCACCCTTGGTTATTTCATCTTGACGCAGCAACGTTCATTTTATAAGCAATTAAATGGTGTTTAAAGCATTTATTGAATGAGGGATTGATTGGATACATTGATTGCTACATCATCTTGATATTTATTGGTGGAGTGATATTATTTCATTGTTATATTAACAAACATTGACTTCGTCAATATTTATTGTTATAATTGCTTATATATAGTCTTATGAAGTACTAACCCATTGAATCATAGATTGCACATATTGGTTTGTTGTTGCTTTGTTCCAGGCAGGTGTTCTTCTTTGGGCCTTCACTTCATTATTGGTTGTTTAGCCAGGACTATCTGTTTTGGTGGTGACCTGTGAAGGGGGAACTTTACTTTTGACTTTTAAACTTTTGCCTCTTCAAAACTCCAGATTATCGGGGACGTCTCCCCTGGGCTTAACCTCCCTAAAGAGAAATAACCTCACCATCGTGGTGACATTAGGTGGGATAGGTTCCTGTTACGCCAGTTTGGTTTTCTATCTTATAGCCATTTGACCTAGCTACAAATTGTGCGATAATAGGCCACATAAGAACTTCTCCATCTATGAAAGCAACTATGAATCCTTTCTTATCTAAAGTTAAGATAGAAAGTAAGTTCTTTGTCAAACCCGGTACATATAGTACATCATTCATCTTCATTGGGGTTCCTAAATCAAGTTTGTAATTTTATTCTCCTCCTCCTTTGATAGGGTACTGATAATCATCTCCAAGTGTAACTTTCTGGGGAAAGCTCTTTTCTGTAAGGCAAGAGATAATGTCTCTTTGACCTATCATGTTCTTGGAAGCACCATTGTTTATGAGCCAAGTGTCATCACTAGGTGACATTGATCCTGAGAGGGCAGAGATTAACACATAGTCTTCAATTTGTTCTTTTATCATCTTTGTGGGTGGCTCTTCATCTTCAATTGTGTGGGAATGGTGCCTCTTGTTTCTCTTCTTGTATTCTTCTCTTCTAGCTGGACAATTCTTAGCAATATGTCCCATCTTATCACAATGGTAACATTGGTAGGATGAGAAATCATTTTCTCTTCTTTGACCTTTCTCAAACTTCTGGAATCTCCTTAAAGGGTGAGATTCTTTATGTATGAATTTGTTTGGGGGGTGAGACTCCTTATGTTGATGAGTTTATTTATGGAAGTAAGACCTCTTCCTTCCTCCTTTAGTATGAGAAGCTAGGGCTTGATCTTCATCTCTTGATAGTATTGTTTCTTTGTTAGCTACTATTGCTTCTTCTTGAACGCATTCTTCCCAAAGATTATCAAAGTGTAGTTTCTCCTTTCTGGCACAAATAGTTTGGATGAATGCATCCCAAGGTCTTGTGAGACCATTAAGGGTTGTCATTATGAGTTCGTCTTCATCTAGAGTATCACCAATTTCTTCTAGTTGTTCCATGAATTGTGATATTCTAGAGAAATACTCTTGAACTGTTTCTCCTTTCAGCATCCTTGTATTTTTTAGTTGAGTTCTTAGATTCATCTTCTGATTGATGTTTTTTCCTTCATACATCTTGGTTAAGGCATCAAACATTTCTTTTGGAGTCTTATTTGAAGCCACTTGAGGAATCAAGTGATCTTTAATAGAATCTGCAATGATTATTTTGGTCCTAACTGTGTCATTTTGGTGTTTTTCTTT
>ML817036.1:146749-160850 GCA_009831015.1 Picea engelmannii | reverse complement strand
TATATTTAGGGTTTGACCAATCCACAAAAGGGGATTTGGTCAATTACAATGCCTGACATGATCAATCCACAAAAGGGGATTGATCTAATGAATAATAACTCAATAATAAATAGAATACTCTTTGCAGTTACAATATTTCAACAGAAAGTACCACTGGGAGCTACATGCCCCTCTGCATCCTGCAAAGTGTCACAAAGCCATGTTGGCCTCTTCCTGGTCACTACAACATCTTTAGGTAGATCCATTGGCTTTGTTGGCTCTAGTGAATCCTCTTAATAGTCTGAAGAATGAACAACTGGACTAGGGGGATCTGTACCCTCATCCTTCGAAACCTCTTGCTCCTCACTATCAATCTCCATATGAGACTCTCTAGACCTCCTGAAGGCTACCTCTTCATCAAAGGTGACATCACGAGTAACCTCAATCTGACATTGTCCTGGACTGTAAATCATGTAGGCCTTCGAAGTCTCAATGTATCCCATAAAAGTACCATTCTTTCCATAAGTTTCTAACTTCTTCATCTTCTCCTTGGGCACAAATACCTCATGCATTTGTCATACTTTGACAATGTGCAACTCTTTGACTCGATGAAGACTCTATCTCATCAACCTACCAAATGTCTGAAGCCATCTCGTCCATGCCAAAGCACCTGAGTTGCACCCATCGTAACTCACCATGACAAGTCACTAGAAGTCCATCCATTGGGTTGGCAATCTACCCCACCACATATTGTTGTGACCTAGGCTCTTCAATCTCCCAGAACTCCCATCTTGCCAGACCACCGAGCTGCAATAGTCCACAATTATGTGTCTAGACGGTTTGCTCCATGTCTCAAACCAAAGATCATCTAACATGTTGCCACCAGCAACCATCACTATAGCTCCCTCTCAGAGCTAACACCTTAGCTCCCTCTCAGAGCTAACACCTTAGCTCCCTCAGAGTTGTCCCCTGTGACCTGCCCGAAACAAGAACAAGAAGAAGAACAATACTCTAGTGTTGTACCCAACAATGTGTCTCAAGATGATCCCCTTCTCTTCAGATCCCAAGCTCTGATACCCTGTTGAATTTTCAATTTTCATATCTCATAATTATTTCCTTATGATTTCAAACAGAATTTTATGCCATTGTTATCATAGAATAATTACACACTGAAAATCTAAACCAAAATAAATTTGCGACGAAAACAACAGAATCATAGAAAGATAGCCATGCACAGTATACACAAGATTTTATCCTAGGAAACCCAACCTTAGGAGAAAACCCAACAACTTTTCTTAAGAACAATTCCAACTAATAAGTGCATCACCATCAATATGAAGAAACTCAACACATAAAGATAGCAAATTGTAGACAAGATAGCGCACCTCAAAATTTGCACAGCTGGCAACTAGAAACTGAAACTGCAATTGTAACTGGTAATTGCAACTACAACTGTAATTGGCAACTGCAACTGCAATTGTAACTGTCAACTGCAATTGCAATTGTAACTGTCAACTGCAGATGCAAGTGTAACTAGCAACTGCAACTAATAACTGGAAATTGCAACTGTAACTGCAACTATAATTGGCAATTGCAATTGGGACTTACGCACTTGATGAGAAGAGTTGTGATTATGTGTCAAAATGAAATGATCTGGCCTTTATTTATACAGTTTGAGTCACCTTTAATTTACTTGTGGGGTCGACTTGTACTTTTGTCTTCAATATCTTCTTTAATGCTTTTCAAGGTTTCTTTAATAGTTTAATGGGCTTTGACTTGTCTTCTTGGCATTTCTTCTTTACTAGAAAAGTTGTTTATGAGCCTTGGTGATGTGTCATCTCCTCACACGCACGTCTAATTAATATAGGGCTCTAATGTTGAGTAGATTCACCAAGAAGCCCCTCATCACAAGGGGTCTCTTGAGCCTACATCTTCAACATTAGACTAGACTTGTAAACAAGTCAAACCTGCCCTATAAAAAATAGATCACTCCATTATGGAGCATGCAATGTGAGAGCATCTAGAGTCTTTATCACTCCTCATCAAATCAGCATGACTACTAGGAGAAAGACCACCTGGGCCATTCACCACTAGCCAAATCAGCATGGCCCCGTGAGTGAATGTATCATTCAACCTTGGTCAAATCAACATGACCAATCTGGGAGAATGTCTGTCGGATGTTGCTAACTGGAGAAACATCAACATCCTGGGCCATTCACCACTAGCCAAATCAGCATGGCCATGTGAGTGAATGTATCATCCTCCCTTGGTCAAATCAACATGACCAATCTGGGAGAATGTCTGCCCGATGCTAAAACATCAACAAGTACAAAACTAAACTCTCAAACCCGCAACTTGTTTTTCACTTAATCTGGAAAACAGACCATTGTTATAACTAAAAAATACTGGACTAATGACTAGCACGCAACTTGATCTCGCATTTTAAAACATTGAATGAATAACCACCTCCACCGTGCTTTTTTTATAAATAAGGATGGCCAGAGGAGAAGACAATGAAACAACCCATCCCTATGGACCCCAAAATTAGAAAAGAAAAACCCTAATCTAATTCTATCCCACAAAAGTGTGCCTCCCTACAGGAGCTAACTACCAAGAAAGTGTGCCCACTGGGAGAGGATAATCATGCATGCAAGCATGTAACTCCAACCTAGAATAGTCCATCCTATCTAAAATTTGAAGTTTCCCTAGTGCATGCACTTAAACTAACTGGAGATAAAAGCAACATACTTCTAAATATGGAAATCAAACTCCATAAGAAGAAAACATATATTCTACACTAGAATGTTAAATCCAAAACAACAATGATAAAACTAAAAGTGGATAAGTCTAGCACATGCAAGCTTGAGGCATGCATATGCCATCTCAATCTCTCTCCTACATCACAATACCTCGGAAAATCTAGTGGTACGCCCTTATTCTCCTTTGTTGCACTCTCATCATCACTACACAAGTATGTAATATAAGCATTTGAATTGTCCCTGTTGATGCACCTCTACTACTAAAGAACATTGTTGCGCCATTGTAGGTGAGAATAGTGATTGATGCAACAAGGAAAACCAATAAAGAAGTCTTGAAAAGCTACCAAATGTGATAACTTTCAATAAAACATACACCTTTTAACTCCAAACTCCAAATCAACGATGACTTGAATTTCTAGAAAGAAGGCACCTATTAGGCTTGGGATATTAGTAAAATTCGAGTGAACTTATAGGAGATACGGTATGTGTGAGTTAGGATTCCAATTCATTCCTGAAATATTGGTAAAAATAGTAAGAAGGTAATGAAATGAAAATATATGATGATTTTGCAAGCATAGGTACACGCAAGTACAAGCATAAGCACATGCATGTCATATATACTTGAACTCGAGTGGGAGTGATAACAACATTCAATGTTTTAGTGTGAAATTAAATTGTACACTAGTGATTAGAAAAGCATTTTTTGAGTTGGAGCAATGCAGTGTTTTTCCAGATTTACTGAAAAGTTGGTTGGAGGCTTAAACTGTCCTATATTTTTAGTGTGATGTGTTAGTAGATTAGCATATTCAAATTTTATAATGTTAATGGTCATTAAAAAAATCATGTTTTAGTTGTGAGGATTTTATGAGTGCAAAATATGCATACCATGATGCAAGAATTTTAGAAGAATATCAAAACACATTGTTTGGGATTTTTTAGCTCCATGTATATTCATAATTTAAAATAGAGTAGTTTTTGCTTACTCAAATGTGTTGAGCGGAATCTCTCTATATATAGTCTGTGTGACATTATTCATATAAAAGCAAGAGTGTTACAATGTAAAATTTCTTATCATTTGATGAGAAAGTCAAGGATTTGCAATGCATACAAGTTTGCTCTATCGTAAAGGCTAAAAATGGTAAGGTTTCATAATTCAGGCATAACTCCACTTTGAAATATCCAAACAGAAATCGTAAAGGCTAAAAATGGTAAGGTTTCGTAATTCAGGCATAACTCCAAATCTGGTGAGATCAACAGAAATCAAGGGAACGAATTCCATGCTCTATAGTTGTAAATTTCATCATAGTTTAAAAACCCCAAATATATAACAATAATAAGGTCAGCGTGTAAGCCAATCCCATTAAAAGGTATAGAATCAAAAGTAAGTTAAAATTTGGTAGAATTTTTAATTGAGTTGTCCAATTCGAGTAACACAAAAGGCATTTGGAGAGAAATTATAAGTTAATATCTACATAAAAGGCATTTGGAGAGAAATTATAAGTATATCTACATAAATTTTAGTACAGAATTGACTAACTATTATAGAGATGAGGTATGAGATTTGGAAAATAAGGGCAACCTAATTTGTGAATTATTTAACTAGCAGTAGTAAATTTGTTTTATTTCTAATGCAATCCATATTGAAGTGGAATTTTAAGAGACTTAAAGAATACATCAAGGAACTTAAATAAATAACAAGTTTTTGTGGAGATGAAGATGTACTTGATTAAAAAAAATGGATCAAGTATTTCTAAGGAAAAATGTGATTACCACAATAAACTATTTTGAAAATACTTTGATGTTGAAGCTTATAAATGTCAAAAACCTTAATATCAATACAAAATGCTACCTGCCCAAAAAAAACATTGAAGAAACCTTTTGAGAAAAATGGATGTAGTAAACAAAAAGAGGAAAATATGCAAAATATTAATAATGAATCGAAACAAGTGAAAGACCAATAAAAAATATGTTTCCAAAACACACAAGAACCACCAAGATTTTATATGATCAAGATTGGATTGAGAATGAAATGAAAGAAGACAGTATCACAGAGACCACAAGTATAGTATCGAAAGCAAGTACTATAATGAAAACCAAATTCTATTAATGAATCAACTAGTGAAAAACACTACAATGTACATTGCAATACATAGTGGCTAAAACAGTTGTAGTTTATCTCTAAAAAGAGATGTGACGGTTGTGCTTATTCACAAAAAAGAACCCTAACCGGAGTCTAAAACTATATTTCTGTAATAATGCAAAAAAAAACCTAACAAGACTATGAAAAACACATTTTTATAATAATGCCAAAAAGACCCTAAGAGGCAAGAAAACCTAATATGAAAGATCCCTAACCCTATCCTGAAGTTAGCACTCGATGTGTTAGACGAATCTCAATGTCCAAAAAAATGAGAGTCTTGTCAAGATCATAACTTCTCGCTCAATGCTTTGTTTTGGGTCTTCAGTCAGTGCCCCACAAGTTGGGTGTATAATCACAAAAAACGCATGGGAAATCCCTAAAAAATGTGCCAGAAAATCATGACCCAAAAACTACCAATATCAAGATTGTTTCTAAGATGACCCTAGATGGACATCTAGATCGATGCCTCCCCATTGCATCATGTTCCTATCCCAGATGGCAGATGTTTATTGGATCCAACCTTGGTGAACCACTTGCCCTAGTGAAGACGTAGCACCACTTTGACAACCCAATAGAGTTGCATGCTATGTTGGCAAGGGCTCTCCGTGGTACTTCGGAAACTGACTCAATGTGCTATTTTTTTCCAAGGAGCTAAATAAGACCCAAAAAGGATCATCAAACGAAAAGTTATTAACCCGACAAAGCTCCCCCTCTTTTGGACAGCACAAACTTGTCCAACATAACATTCCCGTTCAACCCTAATATCATGCTAAGGATAAGGTTCTTGCATTTTAAGATTTTTATGGCATCACTGTAAAATATTGTTTCAACCTCTGGTTGGGGGCTTTTTGTGAATGAGCATAGTTGTAACATCTCCTAAGATAAGCTACCACCATTTCAGCCACTGTGTATCGCTATCTTACTGCTAACTTGTTTAAGCAGAAGAAAAAATTGATTTTATCTCAAATTCGTGAAATAGTGAGGGAAATTAATGAGAAAGCCATGGCAGAAATTAAGGAGATGATCCAGAAGAATGAGGCTCAATCGTCAGCAAATAAGGAGCAAAAAAAGGAATTCCATTGTGCTCGCTCGAACATATTTGAAAGGCCACCAAAACTCGGGATAAAATTTGATTTCAAAGATTGCACTGGAAATGGCAAGCCTGAAGCATCATGTGAATGAGGTGGAGAATGATAACAAGGTTCAATTAAAAAGGTTGGAACACTTCTTCTGGCATCAACTTCCTCAATTGGGTGTCCCGCCTACTCAGCTTGGATTCCAGAGATGACTTCAGCAGTCAAAGCAAAAATGATCCTTCGGAGGGGAGATATTTTGCATATGTATTCAACTTGTGTTTTCAGTAGCAGTTTTTGACCCTACAATTTTTCTTTAGCTTGAACAGTTTAAAATTTTGCTTGATATGTTTTAATTTTGTTGTCCCTGTGTTTGCCGCTAGGAGGGACAAAACTCTACTTTCTGTATATATTTTCTCTGATAATAGAAAGCTTTTTAACTAGAACTTAAAAAACCACATGCATACACAATTTTGGTGTCCCTGTTTTTCAGCTAAGGCAGGCACAAGACTCTACTTTCTGTACATATTTGTTCTGATAATAAAATCTTTTTTACTGAAATTACACGCGTGAACACACATACATATGTGCAGATATACATATACTGCAATCTCTCAAACAATTATGCTATTGAACTTGAGTTGTTTTTTGACAAAATTGAACTGGATTTTGTATAAGATATAGCCATAGACTTGCTTGAAGAAAAGTTCTGAAATCTGTTGCATCTTCTTGACAGAAGGAAGCCAAACAATTTCCCAAAGAATATCAACCATTATTATTTTAAATTTTAAAAACAGAAGAATTAAATGAAATTACTGCTCGCCAAGATAGATTAGAATTTGGAACTAATACAGAAAGTTGTATTTTACTATTTTATATGTTGGTCATAACCGTCCTATTTCATCTATTTATGTATTTGGACTTGAATTAGCCAAGGAAATTAAGGTGAGTAGATAAAAAGAACATTCCAAAGGTCCTAACTTACAACAAATGATCATGTCCTAGTAAAAAGCAGAGAGGACCTCAACGGGAAAATATATTTATATCTGATCAACTATTAAAAGATTTACACCATTCTTCTAAATCATACAAAGAATTTCTTAGATATCAGTACAAAAATTCTATGTAAAGCCTTCATCAGTCCTTACTGTTGCTGCTCATAAATTTGCATATACGCCTCAGAAAGTGCAACCATCTGAGGTAGAGTTTCAGATACATGGAGATCCTGCATTTCATACCTGTGAAAAAAAAAGAATTAATGAATGGAAAACATTGAACAATAACATATTCAATCTGCCCAAACAAACTCCTGCCATACTAAATTGTTAGGAAAGGTTTGCATGTAGAACCTGGAAATATTAATGCCAACATTTGATACAGAGGTTGACAGATATGAGAGCTTACCAGCCTTCCTCTGACTTTCTCTGTACAAATACCCTGTACGAACCTTCACCAGGTTTCCCATCATGGACAATATTTGCAATGAGATCATACTTGGAGCGTAATTTTTCATTGCCATTTGGCACAGGCAAAGGGATATAATCCTTTAATTCCAAATTCTTTACAGGAAAGTTCACTGGTGCAAAAAAAGTGTCACAGAAAATCAATTTCATTATCTAGAAGGAAAATATGGGAAAGAA
This sequence comes from Picea engelmannii, assembly GCA_009831015.1. NCBI lineage: Eukaryota > Viridiplantae > Streptophyta > Pinopsida > Pinales > Pinaceae > Picea > Picea engelmannii. Next base: position 153,259 of record ML817036.1, on the reverse strand, counting down.
AACTACGCAATATAGGTTTGAGGACATTCACCAAGAGTAGGATTCTTCTCTACAAAGAAATTGTTTTTCGTAAATCGTCGCATATGTAAAATCAAATATTGTGGCAGCCTTGTCACACGATATCTCATTCTTGCAATCTGGGGACGGACTACTTCAGTGATTGATTCACCATCGAACTTCTTTAGAATGTTGAAAAGTGGCACCTGACACAACAAATGCCCCCAAACGAAATTCTTAAAATTACAACGCACTTTGAAATAGTAACCACAGTTAGCATTCAAATATAACATACACCCCAGATATAAAGTCGACATCATATTTTTCAAACCATACCCAACATACATTTTATATCTGGAGTTTTAAAGAATGGGGAAAATATCTGTAATCCGGCCAGGGCACCCCAATGCATGCATCATCACAATAGATCTTACAAGAAGTTACTGGTGGGAATTAAAATTCTACTGATGCTATCTACTTTTATGTCCAGAAATGCATTAACTGTGCCATTCTTACTGTTAATAATCTACAACAAAGGAATGTACACGAAAGGAATGAAACAAAACAACTAAACAATCAATCACACCATTAACAAAAGAGATTTACCTTGGAGAACCCCGTGTAGGAAAACTCCAGCATTCAAAAGCAGCATTGTTTTATGTACTCTAGAGTCTAAAGGAGGTACATATAGAGTCGCACACTCTCAAACCAGAGAGTGTTGTCTGTTTTACTCTTCTGCTGCATATACAGAGATATTCTCAGTACCGTCGGTCACTCTTGCTGGAGTTTTCTGTGCATAGCTTGGCTCTGGGATGGCTTCCATTCCACCATGGACAGGTTTTTTCTCCCTTACATCGTCCCACTCTCAGAACAGTTCTCTCTCCTCCCTTCATGTCACTGATCTCCCTGTATTTACTATTAACCTTCCATTGCCTATTGAAATTTTTCTCCAAGATTCAGTCACAGTATATTGGCCTTACACTTGTGGTTCCACTGCTCAACTGCCATTGTAATCATAACATGGTTGTCTGCAATTGGCTTACTGTTATCACAAAACTGAATGGTGGTTGTAACAAACCCTCATCAACTTCACAACTGGTTTGTCCATCCCCTGCTTGCCGACGACTTACTTGTCAAGTATGCCTTTGTTGACGAGCCTCCTATTAGTAATGAGCCTTTTCAGTGAATTCCTTGTCAACAAACACTTTGTCGCTGAACTCTTTGTTAGCTAACATCTTGTTGATAAACTCCTTGTCAGTTGACACATTGTTCGTGACATTGCGATGAACTCTCTATCAATGGATCCTTTACCAATGGCATTCTTGTCGATGATTTTTATATCAATGAACCTTTTATCGATGGCATGCCTTGTTGACAAACATTCTGTCAAGGGCTACTTCGTCAACAACTGCATTGTCAATGAGTCTCAGTGTACCACTGCCTTGTCAAGAAGACTTTTTTCGACAATCTCTTCAACACTTAGTTGAACTCTAGCTTCCTACTACTCCACCTACAATCCAACTATAATTCATTCTAGATCAGTTAGCCATTTCTTTAACCATTTAGCACATTTCGAAAGCTTTGCCATACCTATCCAACTTCTATTTTCTATGCGCAAGTTTGCACCTTCCTTGCCCGTGTGAGTTCCGCCCCTTCCCTGCCCACATGGGTTGCTTCCTTGTGCACATCAGCCCAACTCACTATCTGCGCCTATGTGGTGGGTTCTCCCTTACTTGTGGATTCTCAACTCCTTGCCCATGCTTGTGTTCCCTCTTGTCACGGACTGCCCATACATCCCCCTCCTCCTAACTACATAACCATTCGTGTGGTCCCTTTGCAGGGATTCTCCCCCACACCTTCTTCTCCCATCGCACCCTCTTCCCCCACAACCCAACCTTCCTCTTTCCGCAACCCTTTCTCTCCCACGATTCCTCCCCCTTCTTCCCCCCTCTACTCTACAACCCTGAGTCCACAGCAATGTCCTCCCCCTTCTCCTTTGTCTCCCCCCACTTCCTCATCCCTGTGCTCCACTTCCCATCATCCCTCCTTATCCACCTACCCATTACCATGACCCCTCTACAAGTTGTCCTACCCTTTACCCCACCCATTTCCATCTCTTCATCACTCCTTTCCCCCACCTCATATCCACAACAAGAGGTATGTTACGCCCTAGTGGTGGCAGACCCTTCTACACCATAACCTAGTAACAGCAATAGCTACAATGGACAAGGTGTTGATGATTACAGTTGTGTGAGACATCCTCCAAGACACAGACTGATTGAGTCGACATGAGAGAGCACCCATGAGTTGGGTGTGTGGTTCCTATCTGAGACAAAACTGGAACGTTGTGTTGGCCTCCTCCTTACAAAGAGTTGAGATGAACTCCAGATGATTCTCTTGTGTAATGCAGTGAGAAAGAATATCTGTTGAGTTGGGCGTGCCTGTGGCTAAGCACAGGTGAACGTGTGAAATCCCATGAGTTGGGTGCATCGTTTTGAGACAGAGATGAAAAGATGTATTAGCCTCCTCTGAGCAAAGAGTTGAGATGATGAACTCCAGATGACTCTCCTGTGTAATGTAGTGGGAAAGAAGCTCTGTTGAGTTGGACGTGCCTGTGGATGAGCACAGGTGAACGTGATCCTAGTGGTTGAGCACTAGTGAGTGTGGTTCTCCTGTGAGACGCAATGAGATAGAGATGTGGATGTGCCCCTAGTGGTTGAGCACTAGTGGGTGTATGAGATCCCTTGCTATATTATTCAAGAGTCAGACTTACTTGTAACCCTATTTGTAATATAAAGGCTACAGGTCGGCCCCACCTTAATGTAAAAGATAATTAATATGGTAATTATTAATTATATTATAAGTTATTGAGGTCAATCCTGTTGTGCCAATAGACACTTCTGTTAACAGGTTCAGTCTAATATAAGTAAAGGTAAATTCCCCATTGAGGAATCATATCACAAGTGTGAATTTGGAAATTTCAGCAAACACTTGTTCTTGGGAAAAGTGCCCACCTCTCTTGGGTGCTAGGTTTCTAGGGTTTGTGAGCACCCTCTTGTGTGTTAGGTGTTTATGGTGGTGAAGGTCTTTCTCTTGAAGAATATAGCAAAGGATTGGTTGGGCTTTCGTCCCTTGTTGAGAAGGGTTTCCCAATATACTTCTTGTGTACTTGTGCATGGTGTTTCTTCTTGTGATTTTGGTTGCTGCAACAAATTGTCTATGGTTTAAGTAAAATGCTAAAATGGAATGAACTTGATGCTTAAGCCTAGCTTATTGAAAAATCAACATGGTATCAGAGCATAGGTCTTGAAGAACCCTTGCACAAGCACTTAAAAGCTAAGCCATCCTTCTGCAAATCCGTACGGCCTCTAGGGTTTCTACAGAATCTGTACGGCCCTCTCTTGTTTATCCTTTTCAGCACCGTACACGTAGACGTTGGGGATGAAACTTGGATAAAGGTGTTCGGCCTCCCTCAGCGCACCTCCAAAGATCTTCAAAATGAAATTCCAAGGATTTTGAATTTTTGGCCCTAGGGTTTCTAGGGTTCCGAAATTTTCTGCAGAATCTTGATCTTAGGGTTTCTGCAACTCCTTGAAGAAACGTTTCAGCTCAAGAAGTATTCATGTGACACTCTCAAAGCTTATTGTTGGCAGTCATAAGCCCAACAAAACCTAAGGTTGCTAGCCTAGCCTAGCCGTTAGGTTTTCTAGCCCAGTTGACAAGGGTTTGTGAAGAATCTAAAATTATGATGAACAGAACTATGATGGAAGATAAACTTGATGAATCAAACAACTTCAAGTTCCTGGAAGACAAGACTTCAGAGGAAGACTTATTGTGGGTGATACAAAAAGGTGACACTGTGACTACCTTCTTCATGAAGATGTCAAGAGGATAGAAATCAGCCAGGTGCCATTAGAGAAATCATATCAGCACCCTCAGGTATGCACTTTTATATATATTATTTGTATCATTGTCATGAGGGTAATTGCAGGAGGAAGGAACATTTTGCTAAAGTCATGGATCCAGAGGGATCTCAGTGCATTCAAAGGAACAACACACTGGAAGTGAAGACTCGATGTTTGATTGTTGTAATTGTCATTCCTCTAACCTATATTTCTAAAGTTTGCTACATTACAAGTAGGTGTTGTAGTTGTGACAACAATCCTTAAATTGTTTTGATTCTAGAAATGTACTCATTATTCCCCTTTAGGAGATACTCTTGTTTTGGTTCCTCTTGTTTTTCTTGTTCCAGACAGGTTAACAACAAAGGAAGATGTTTATCCTTCAGAGAGAATCACTTGACTCGGAGGGAGTCAAAACTGTTTGAGAAAGAGGAAGAATAGAACCATCATTGAGGCAACCAATGCAATAATGCATGATCAGAATCTTTCTATGATTCTATGTGCAGAAGCATGCATGACACAATATATGTTCAAAACAAGAGTCTTCACCAAACTTTGAAAAACATAACTCCCAAAGAAGCCTTCACCGGAGTGAAGCTTGAGATTGAACACTTCAGGATATTTGGATGCCCAGTGTATTTTCATGTACACAAAGAGAAGAAGTCCAAGCTAGACCCTTCAAGGAGAAAGGATACATTTATGGGATAAGAGTGAATCTTCAAAGACATTCCAGATCTACATCCCTAGTCAGAGACAGATTGAGACAAGCAGAGATGTTGTCCTTGAAGAAGAGATAGCCTTTAAAAAATCCAAAGAATCTCAGATGGAGATTGACAGTGAGACAATACCTTCTCCCCCTTCAACAGTTCAAAGGGAGACAGACATCATTCCAGCTGATCCAGTTGCTCCAGTTGATATGTCTAGAGATATTGCAGTAGGACATAAAAGACATGCCTAGGCTCACTCTGCAAGAGGCAAAGGAACACACAAACCCCTCAAGGCACATCCCGAGAAAGCAAAGATATTTTTGAGCTACTTTTAAGCCATAAGCCACATCATTGATTCTGAGCCTTCTTGACATGGAGAAGCGACAAGTGAACAGGTATGGCTAGATGCCATGACAGAAGAATACCAGTACATCTTAAAGAATGATGTATGAGATATTGTTCTGAGACCAGAAGGGAAGTCTACGGTGACTTCCAAGTGGATCTACAAGATCAAACATGCAACCAATAGAAGTGTCGAGAAATACAAAGAGAGATCTGTAACCATAAGATTCCCACAAACAGAGGGAGTTGTCTATGATGAGACAACAGATCCAATAAAACACACTACACTTCCATCCGTACTATCATCCATGAGTTGAAGACTACATCAGATGGATGGATTCTTGATGAGTTGGGCTTCAGCAAGGATGTTGTTGATTCAAACCTATATTATTACATTATTGGTAACGAGAGTTTGATTTTGGTGACTTATTCAGAAAGCCTTGTTGTTAGATACAAGTAATCCTTGACTTCTGATCTCGAGATGAAGGATCTGGGTATGATGCACTACTTCTTGGGACAAGAAATATGACAGAGGATCGATAAGATTTTTCCTGAGTCAAGGAAAATATACAGTGGGGATATTAAAGAAGTTCAGTGTAACAGAATGCAAATCCATACCTACACCGATGATGAAGAAAATGAATGATAATGATTTTGTCGAGATTGATCCATAGCTGATTGGATCATTGATGTATCTGGTTAACACCAGACCTGATTTATACTATGCAGTGAATGTACATTAGTCAATTCATGAGTCAGTCGAGACAGACTCACTGGACAGCAGTGAAACATTTATTGAGATACCTACGAGGCACAGTTGGATATGGCCTGAGATATGCCTCCAATGTAGACTTGAGTTTGCAGGGATATGCAGAATGGACAGAAAGTAAAATGGACCGGAAAAGCACATCCAGTTGTTGTTTTACCTTGAAGTTTTTCATGGATTCCTGGTGCAGCAGGAAACAAAGCTCTGTGGCCTTGAGTACCACAGAAGCGGAGTATATAGCATTGAGTGTGCGAAGCAGTGTGGCTTCATAAGCTTTTGACAGATTTACTTAATCATGAGATGGATTCTATGATTCAAATAACCAGAGTTGTGTGAATCTCTTTGAGAACCCTGTGTTTCATGATAGATTGAAACACGTTGAGAAAAAATATCATTTTCAGAGACATGATGCAGAGGAAAGCAATACACGTGCAGTACCTTCCTACACATGAGCAGATTGCAAACATCTTCACCAAACTGGCTTGGTGAAGAATACCTCTCTAGTTGAGAGGGAGTGTTGATGACTACAGCCAAGACAAAGTTCGAGTACTTCCGTGCGAGACTTGGCCTGATAGAGAATGCCTCCCTAGCTGAGAGGGAATGTTGATGATTACAGTTGCATGAGACATCCTCCAAGACACAAACTGACTAAGTCGACCTAAGAGAGAGCCCATGAGTTGGGTGTGTGGTTCCTATCTAAGATAGAACTGGAACATTGTGATGGCCTCCTCCTTACAGAGAGTTGAGATGGACTCCAGATGATTCTCCTATGTAACGTAGTGAGAAAGAAGATCTG
>ML817036.1:95719-113067 GCA_009831015.1 Picea engelmannii | reverse complement strand
GTCATCATAACACTCTGTAATATAATGATGTCCCAAAGTGGGGACATTACATTGAGTTACCTTTGCAAGTCTCCTTTTATAAGTGATAGATTTTTAGGGAAAATAAAACAGAGATATCTTTTCAAAATTAAACTCTACAGTACATACAGATCAGCACTTTAAAACAGATATCTGAAATAGATTAAACATAGAAAGTATAGATCTGAACATGCTAAAGAAAAACAATCTTTTGACTAAAGCTGATCATGAACAGAAGAGAAAATTTCTGAATATAAACTAAGTGCAGATTGTTACATTTTAGGGAAAAAATAGAAAACAGTGCTATCTTTTTAATTCTGAGCACTAATGAAAATGTATATCAGCACTTGAAACAATAACTGAAGTAGATTAAACATAGACAGTGAGATCTGAACAAGCAGTAAATAATTCTGAACATAAAACAAAATTTCTGAATGTAAAAATAAGTGCAGATTTCAAATAATAATTCTGAGCTTTACCTTTAGCCAATCAAGGATGTACCTGACATATGGATGTTGTCCTCTTTAATATGCTCAGAAAATTAGCTTAAAGATCATGGATCAAAACTCAAGGGTTTTGATCTCTACCATGATATTAGGTAGACAGTTTTGCCAAGGAGGACTGTTATCGCACAGTTTGTAGTAAGGATAAAGGATAGATGTAAAGAGGCAAACTGGCGTAACTGAACCAATCCCACCCAATGTCACCTCGATGGGAAGGTTCTTTCTGTTTAGGGAGGTAAGGCCCAAGGGAGACGTCCCCGGTGACCTGGGGTTTTTGAGAAGGCAAAGGATTATAAGATAAAGGTAATTTCCCCCTCACAAGTCACCACCGAACAGATAGTCCGGCTAACAGCCAATAAAGAGAAGTACAACCAAGAGATAGAGATGCACCTGCCCGAGACAAAGCAACAAGAAATAGATATATGCAAGCTCACTCGCTTGGTTAGTACTTCATAAAATCAATGACTATCTGATATATAAGCAATTGAACAATAAATATTGACGAAGTCAATGTTTATATAATAGCAACGATGTACAATATCACTTCTTCAATAAATTCTGAAAGAGTATGGCATTCAATACAACAATTAACATTTCATTCAGGTAATGCCTTTTAACAACCATTCAATTGCTCATAAGTAAAACGATAGCTGCACAATGATGATGATAGCAAAGGATGACGGCAGCAAATGAGTTAGTAGGGTTAGTCTTAGGCTAGGGTTAGAGTAGTTGGGGTTTTGTTCAAAGTATTAAGAGTTGTTTTGAGATTACACAAAGACTTAGATCAGTGTGTTCCTAGGATAAATGGAGTCAAAAGGAGGACGTAGAGGTTGAAGGATCAAGGAAGGTAGTAAGACTAAGGACGGGAGGGTCAGGCCTTGAAGTGTTGCTATGGGAAGGCCTCAAGGACAAAACCCTAGGGGAGAGAGGCTCACTTTGGTGTAGGGGAACTAGGCCTCAGTGCTCTCTCCTCCTTCCTTAGGTCAATGGCAAAAAACGGCTAGCTCAGAAAGTGGCATAAAACTAAGACAAGAGGTTTTGCAGGTAACGTGTTGCTAAGGCAAGGCTTTACCAGCAAACCCTAGGAAAACGGCTCATCAAGGTGTAGGGGAACTAGGCCTCAATGCGTCTTTTCCTTCTTAGGCTGATAAGAAAAACGGCTAGCAAATGAAGAGGGAGAAAGAATGTTGCTAAGGCAAGGCTCAATCTCTCTTCAATAAATGGCTCAAACTCTTGACGGGAACATGAGACAAGGTCCTACAATGTGTGCTTGTCACCTAGGGTTTATTCAGCAAATCATAACAATAGATGCAAGAAATAACAATACAACCATTCAATTAAGAAGTTTTGCAGAAATTTACTTACATTTCACCAAGAAATAACATAGCAAAACCCTAGTTGTAACACCTTCCACCAAGAGAAAAGCCAAAAAATGCCAATAGAATTCCAAAAATGCCTTCCTTCAACAAGTGTGCCTCACAATTTCAGCCAAGAACACCAAGTCTAGCGCAAAGTTCAGACCTCACTAATGAGTGAGTGAGAGATCATGAAAAAATGAGAGTAAAAGCCCTTAATTTATACTGTACCATGACCTAATTTCACTTCTAGGTCATAAAAAGGCCAACAAGGCCAAAATACTAAAAATCATATTGTTTTTACATTAAATGCTCAAATTAAAACCTAATCAAGCTAAAGAGAGATGTCATGCCCCTTTTAGGGTGACGTTAGCCCCTTCTAGGGAAAATGCAACATCCTGGAGCAAAACGTAAGCCCTCCTTGGGCTTCTCCAACCTGCCACACGTGCCAACACTGCCAAATCTGCCTCCCAAGACGTCCACAAGGTTGGATGACGTCATGATCATCATGGGTGATGTCCTGGGCCTTCCAAGGTCAACGTTCCAATTGAGGAGGCACAACCCCCCTAGGTCAAGCTCTGCCAGGGTGCCTCTGGTGGAACGTCCTCTTCTCCAATGCAAAGCCTCTAACCATCTTTGTCCTATCTCTGCCCCCCCTGATGGGGTCTCAGCATCCATCTGGTGGGCTCTTCAGCCCCATGGAGGTCCAAACTAATCATCTCCCCATGTGTACCGGTCCAACATGGTACCTATCCATCGGGCATGATCCTGCACATCAATAGCTACGCCCTCCATGGGCTCATAAGTCACTGGGATCATAGCAATGTCAATCACATCTCATCATCAATATTATTAAATATGTGCATAAAACCCCTATTACCCTAATTAAAAGCTCAAAGACATTACACAAGCCTGCAATACAAGTTTGGATAAAGTGACAGGGCATCCTATTGGGCTAGTGTCCACTAGAAGAGGAAAGTTTCTGGAAGAGACCTCATCTGAGCCATGCAAGTGGGTGATGTGGATAAGGGATGTCCAAGCAAGTGGGTGGAATGAGAGCAGAGGGTGCAAAGCTTTACCTATGGGTGCCTTTGTAGAAAGCGAGTTGCACCTGTCCTGGATGCAATTTTTTCCAAGCCCATTCATGCCTTTTATTCTTTATTTTTCATTTTTTTATTCTTTATTGTTTTTTTCTTCAAGAGGTTAATCAAGGGGCACTACCCTGGCATGGTGACCAGTGGTGACAGTGTTACCCACAAGTACTTTCACAGAAATGAGAAGGTTGGCTCGTGATGAGACCCCCTTTCCCTTGGCCATGCAACCAAGGGTCACTACCCTAGCGTGGTAACCAGCTGGTGGTAATGTCATACTGCTAGGTACCCATGGACCTAATAAGTTGGCTCGTGATGAGACCCCCTATCCTCTGACTAGGTCTTGTTTTATTATTTTATGGGTCCCCATTGTTTCTTGCTGAGAAGCCTTTTATTGCTTTCTCGGGGATCCTTGGGCGAAGCATCTCGAGGTTTTATTCTAAGGATTTTATCTTTTGCCAGCTTGTTTTTACCTTTTGGGCCTTTAGCCCCTTCTTCCAACTAGGTAAGGTGCAATCTTCAAATGATAGGTCAACCCAGTGCCCGGACAAGTGTAATGGGACAGGGGAGTGGGAAGCAAGATGAAAAAGTGGTGCTATGAAGGGAGCAGACGATGACTTTTCAGAAATCCCCCCAGTGGCAAACCAGAACCTACGGACACAGGCTTACTAGGGCATCCTATCAATCCCCCCAGACATGGTCAAGCGGGCAAGTGTAAGATCCAAGCATTTGTTAGAAACAAAAGGAATTAAATGCACATATTCAAAAGTTTTGAAGATCAAAGTGACACATACCATGATACCCGGACTCATTACCTCATGGAGCAAGAACCATCTCTGACACAAGACCAAGCCGATGGTGATGGATGTTGTTGCTGCTAGCAAGGTAGAGGCACTGAAAGGGAGAAAAGATGGGCCCTCCAGGGCCAGGCTAAAATTCAATCCAGCTCTCGGTACTCCATGTCTAGGACCTGTGGGCCTCGAGACATGATCTCCTAATTATCCCTAAAAGTGGGGATAACAAGGACTACATACAGAGCTGAAGCAAACACCCAAAACAAACTGTCCAAATTGAACTATAATTTGCTACAGCAACAAAACCCTTCAAGTTAAAGAATGGCACCAACAACAGGGACAGCAAGGAGAAAGCACCATCAATCAAGGAGGAGGAGCCAAAGGCTGCCTAGGAGGCAATGGCACCCTCAAAACACAGAGAAGCAGCAAGAATAAGAGTAATAGAGGCCACTGCACCCTTACAACACACAGCAGCAGCACACAATGGGGGAAAAAAGGGGCCGCAGCACCCACAGTAGAAATAAGGAGGTCCGCGACTCTTCAAAACAGTCAAGGGACGGTCTATTGCACATATAGTCAGCCAAGGGAAGGTCTGGACTCTGTAGCATGCATAGGCAGCCAAGGGGAGATCCATAGTATGCATAGGCAGCCAAGGGGAGGTATGTAGCACCTCTAAACCAGCAAACAATACCAGACTGAAGCTCCCAACCAAGAGAAGAACAAGTGTCCAAACAATACCTCAAAACTGAAAGAGAAAGTCCTCTAGGGGAGTTGTACCAAAACCAAGAAAAAACAATCTGAGGTAGTCGCAGCAAAAATCAGACTAAGAAGAATGAGAAGAGAGTGTGTGTAAGAATGAGAGAGGGATAGGCTTTTATTTATAGCATAGGTGGGTAGGTTAGGGTTTTCTAATTTAACCCTATCTTTAGGATTAAGTCAAACCCTAATAAAAATAAAATAAATAAAAGATAATTAATAATTTAATATTTTTAATTAATAAAAATATTAAGTAAAAGTCAATTAAGTCAATGTGGCTAAAGAAGACCAACACCACATTAAACAAGAAAGGGAACGAGGTTCAAGCAAGATTAGGTTACATGACAAAGTCAAAGGGGTCTTCATCAATGGCAAACTGTCCACGTAAGTCTCATGATGGCTTATAAACTTTTATCATCACTGCATAAGAGGAAACATCCACGATGTGGTCATGTCCATCTTTGTGGCTGCTCCTAGGTCTCATGGACCATCCCGGGAGAGAGGAAGAAGATCACGCATCATCACATCTTGGTACACAACCAAGAACTACCTGATCCAAGACCAGGGTACCCCAGAACACATCTGGCGGCCCTAGAACACATCTAGGGTCTTTCATCCACCAAGGTACAAGACCAAGGATCAACCCAAGCGTTTAAGCAAGGATTCCTTAGAACACATCCAGGGGCCCTAGAAGACATATAGGGACTTACATCATCAACCACCAAGCAACACATCCAAGGATCAATCCAAGCGCCAAGCAAGGATTCCCTAGAACACATCTAGGGACTTATATCATCAACCACCAAGGAACACATCCAAGGATCAATCCAAGCACCGAGCAAGGATTCCCAGGAACACATCCAAGGGCCCTAGAACACATCTAGGGACTTATTGTTTGGTCCTTGACCAAGAACCCCAGCAATATACTGGGAGCCCTCACTAGGGTCTTTTGCCATGGCTCTAACTGCTTGGTCCAAAACCAAGAAACCCCAGGAGTGCACTGGGGGCCCTAGATCTCAGCTAGGGTCTTAGCTATCCTCCGGAGAATGGCTCTTGCAGCTGCACTAATTTCAACACAAATTTTAAACAAAAAACAAATTTTGTACTTACCTTTAGTAAAGCAATTAAAGATGTACCTAATGTTTAGATGTTGTCCTCTTTAATATGCTCATAAAAATTTGTTTCAAGATCATGGATCAAAACCCCAAGGGTTTGATCTCAACCATGATCTTAAGTGGACTGTTTTTTCAAAGGAGGACTCAAGGACAATCAGCAAGAAAAGGGCTGATACAAAAACCAAAACAACTCATCCAAAAACTGTCCAAACTGAGCTAAAGTGTTACAACCAATTAGGGCTTGTCAAACCCTACACAAATCCGGCAAGAAGACACCAGCAGCAATAGAGGAGGTGACAAGGATTGTCAGTAAGGCAGCGGCAGCCTTAAGGCACACAACAGCAGCTACGAATGAAGCAAGGAGAGGCAGTGGCACTCTATACTAACAAGGAGAGGGCAGCGGCACACTTAGAGCAACAGGAGAGGACAGCGGCACACTTAGAACAGCAGAAAAGGGCAGCGACACACTTAGAACAGCAGAAGAGAGGATCTGCGGCACCCTAACCCAGCAAGCACACCAAAATGAAGCTCCCAGACAGCAAGATAATAAAGTCCAAGGAGGTCGTACCTCAGATATGTAAGAGAGTGTCCACCAAGGAGACTGTACCAAACAAGGAGACCAAAATGAGGTAGCCGCAGCAAAAATCAGACTAAGGAACGAGAGAGAGAAGTGAAAGATGGTGTAAGAATGAGAGAGGGGTAGGTCCTCTTTTATAGTTTTGGAAGAGGGGTAAGGTTACGTTTTAATAATTAAAACAAATAATAATTGACATTTTAATTAATAAAAATATTAATTAAAAAGTCAAATAAGTCAAAGTGACTTGTAAAAACTCAACACCACATCAAACAAGAGGGGAAACGAAATCAAGCAAAGGGGGAAATACAAGACAAAGTCAAGGGGGTCCTCTTCAATGGCAAACATGTCCACATAAGTCTCGTGATAGCTTATAAACTTGTTTCATCACTGCATAAGAGGAAACATCAATGATGTGGTCATGTCCATCTTCGTGGTTGCTCCTAGGTCTCATGGACCATCCCGGAAGAGAGGAAGAAGATCACACATCACCACATCTTGGTACACAACCAAGAACTACCTGGTCCAAGACCAAGGTGCCCCAGAACACATCTGGGGGCCCTAGAACACATCTAGGGTCTTTCATCCACCAAGGTACAATACCAAGGATCAACCCAAGCATTTAAGCAAGGATTTCCTAGAACACATCCAGGGGCCCTAGAACACATCTAGGGACTTACTTCATCAACCACCAGGGAACACATCCAAGGATCAATCCAAGCACTAAGCAAGGATTCCCTAGAACACATCCAAGGGCCCTAGAACATATCTAGGGACTTACTGCTTGGTCCTTGACCAAGAACCCCAGTAATACACTGGAGGGCCTCACTAGGGTCTTTTGTCATGGCTCAAACTACTTGGTTCCAAACCAAGAACCCCAGGAGTGTACTGGGGACCCTAGATCTCAGCTAGGGTCTTATGCCATTCTCTAGGAGAATGGCTCTTGCAGCTGAACTATTTTCAACAATAAGATTTCAAGCTATGGCATCATTGCTTGGGACTGGGGCGAACGCGGAAAGGGTAAAGCTCAAGTTTGGACTGGCTTTTGAGAGTCCTTTGCTATTAGTCCTTTCTTTCTTTAGCAGCAATCAACCTCTGGGCCTTCAGCCCCTCTTCTCATGAGAGAATGGACCATGAACCATTACCGAAGTTTAGTACACTGCGACAGGCTCCAAGATGGAAAGTGTTAAGTATGGTGGGGAACGAAACGTTACCCTTGTGTGAGGGCCCCCCAATAGTACCCCTTTTCCCTGGGTGGTGACAACACAGGACTAGGGCATAGATATTGGCCACCAAGGTGAAACAAGGAAACAAACATAACTTCTTGAGCTAGTGATCCTCATTCACATGCCTAGTAAATTAAACACAACATTTCACGTGAAAGGACTAACATACCTCATGGTGGTATCGGCTTACCATCTCCCATACACTGAATTGACTAGATGTGATGAGGTTGGTTGATCTGAAGCAAAAGAGGCGATTTGAGGGGGTTGTTGGGTTGCTATCTGTGAACATGCTCATCATCATCGTGGTCGAGATCAATGTCTCCATTGTGGGCCACGAGACATGATCTCCTCTACATACCCCAAGGCATGGGGGGGTAACAAGTACAATAATGTCGAGAGTAGATGAGCTGTAGAAAGATTCCCACTTGAAATTTGAGAATGAGATGGAAACAAAAGCAGATGACAAAGAATGGTTAGAGATGGGAATCAAGCAAAAGCCCTTGAAAACCAAAAGCAAAAAGGGAAATAAAACATCAAGCCAATCCCTAAGAAAGCATGAGAATCAAAAAACCAGCATGAATGGACAAGGGATAGAAGAGTTGAAAGGCGAGGGGAGATTTTATGTACTAGCCAGCAAAGTTGGGTACACACAAATCATGGTTATTTGTAAGATAAAATTAAAATTCAGCTTGATTTCAATTTAATGTACATTTTATACCTTATAAATTATAGTATAAAGGTAGCATGGTGGACTAGCTTGAGTGATTGAGTGTTTTGAGCTTCATGCAAGAGGTTTTGTGGTCAATTCACTGGGCTGGCTGCCTCCGTTACATGATTCACTAAATGTCCCTCCCAGATCAGGTGTCATAATCAGCACCAACAGGTTTACACTGGGTACCATCTGCAAAATGCAGAGAAGTGCCCAAGGGTTTCTCTGCAAGGTTTTTCTTGGAAAAAAAAACTATAATATAAGGAAAAAGTTTTTTAATAAAAAAGGACATCAATGACCAAAAACAATTAATGGTGTTGCTACATACATGGAGGTGTAAACTAGCCACAAAAGAAAAGATAGATGACCTTCTAGGACTGACCAAAAGCAATCCATGAATGGATATAAACATGAATTGTCAAAATTAACTCATATGTAATGCCACTAGTGGTATCACTATCGGGCCAAAGAAAAATATTTTTTTTGATGCATTTAGAGCTGCAGGAGAAAATAAAATAAGAACCTAAAAATATTATAGCTACCAAGACATATTCACTTGTCATATATTATATGGCCTGCCATATTTGGCTTAAATGATAAATCAGACTATATAGGTATTCTCAAAACTGAAACAAGCAACAAACAAAACAGATAATCTCATCATTCTAACCTTGGGTTCAAGACATGCCGAATATCATCAAGTGAAGGATCATTCACTTCATATCCATCTGGAAGACAATATGCTTTTTCTGTGCGTAAATTGATATAGACATGGTGACCTGCTTCAAGACTGTGAGTGTATGCATGGGAATTCCGACCTCTTCCTTGATAATACTTTCCACACACCAGGCAAGCATAGACGTTCAAGTTTGAAAGAGATACCGAGCAGAACTTCTCAAAGTCAAAATCCAAAACCTGTAAATTTAGAAAAATCAGAACAAATATGAGAAACAAGATAATTTAAAACAGATCACACAGAAGCATTGTAATTTGCTAAGAAAAACACAATTAGTTCATTCACAATTGAAAAAGCAGGAAATAAATAGAACACAAATTTCTTATAAGAAATCAGCCATCATTTCAAATACAAACTTCCTACAAAACCGTGCATTCAACTCAAATGTTAAACTTGTATAAGCAAATATAACTAGGACTTTAAATCCAGGTCAATTGCAAACCCAAAACTTATGGCCTTTTTGCCTGATATCAAGGAGATCTCAACAAAGCAAGATAAAGAGTTGACCCAGGCATGGTTGTCTTCACACATGCCAGAAGCTTCCATCACCTGACCTCTCAGAACTGCAGTGTCAAGCCTTTGAAAATTGCCTCTAAATGCAAACATGTTCAATGCACTGCTGTCTTTGCAGAAATGTTTACTGTCAGTTTTGGGAAATTTTTAGGAAATAAAGAGACTAGATATGAATCTGTGATGGGCATGGATGGGCATTAGGCACCTCAAATTCAGCTCTCACTGAATTACCAATTTGGCAAAGCCTCAAATAGAAACATATCTCACGATTTGATTGGAAACGTGAAGATCAATTTTGATGCTCAATAGTACACATGCCGATGAATTTGACAGTGCAGAGATAATTTTATTAATGTCCAACAAATGACCACTGTTACAACAACATCTAACACCCCCACATGATGTAAAGTCCCCAGCATCAAAGAGCTAGTTTGTGCAACTCAGGTAGGCTACCCCACTGTCACCTCAGTAGCTCTTCCTCTCTCTTAAGGTTGGCTCTTCTCCAACTCAAGAGGGGCTTCCCTGAAAGGTAGGATAGCTAGGCTATAGAATGGGCATACAAGGTGATTTAATGAAGAGTTAGCCAAAGCAAAACAGTTATTAATTGTAGTATATGAAATATGATGGCAATGGAAATAGGATAAGGACAAGATAGAAAAATGAAGGACAAAAACAAGGAATGAAAAGAGATGGAAGGAAAGCAGTGTCCATCAGTCATGGACTAATGGAGTCATAAGGCATTGTAGAAATGAGAGAACTAGTGTGTCACAAACAATTACTTTGAAGCAGCTGACATGGTAGAAGAGGTTTGTATACCCTCTTCCACCAGTTAATAGATGAAAAAACTATTTGATACATTCATCTTTAAGGTGTTTACTTAAGGTAAAAAGGACATAATATGATGCATTTGAACCTTAAGTATTTGCTGCAAAATGTGTTGTAGAAAACTAGTCTTGGAGGGCTAAGATTGGCACTCATAAATCAAATTATAAAGGTGCTATTTTACAGTTGTAATGTGCTTCCAGATCTGCAACTTAGTAGATAGAAGATGTTAGCCTCTTACTCATATAAAGGAGAACAAGTGCAGAAAAATTACAGCAAATAAAGAAAAAGGGAGAACCCCCTCAAATTGCTTTACTCCTAGATGAATAAATCCAATACTAAGCCTTTGTAAAAGAATGACAACAAAAAGAATTTGCAACAATATGAACAACAAATTGAAGAGCATAAATAAACCATACATCAAAGTGGATCAATACCTTAATCTTCCATTAAACTTCAAGAATGGTAGTATAAAGGAGCTCCATCAAACTTCAATTCCTAAGTTTGATACTCCATCACTTCTCTAACTCTTAAATCTCCAATTCCCAATTACAAATGAAATGGAGAGAAACTCCTCTTTATATACAGTGAGTTAAGCCTCTCATACAATAAAATATTATCTTTCTAACTAAGTCCATGACAAGTCAACAAATATTAAAATATCGGAGTGGTTAGATCCATGGTTGACAATATCAAGGCATGTGGACACTAGCCTCTTCAAGAGAGGTCACCCACATCCAGAAATAGGCAATAATATGTAACAATAACCTCCTAGTGAGGAAGTACCATCCAAAAATAGGTATTATACCAAGTCAAACACTAAATTGGTCCACATAGAATTCGCCCTCCAAGAATGGACGCATGCAAAATATAAAAAAACACTCTTCAATCTAGGAGGATCTGCTCAAAGGTCCACCTAGAAGGGCTCACAAAGTGTGTCCTCGAAGGTGCATGAGAGTTATAACAATAAAATATTCTTCCTAGGAGAATGCTCCATAACCAACCACCAAAAATAGAAAGTAGTGCACAAGATGCATGCAACCAATCCATGTGTGCAAATCCCAAGGCAACCAACTGCATAGATGAATGTGCAAGATGAAGTAGTCAAACCCCAAAATAGTAAGTGGGCAACCTCCAACAAAACAAATATAGGGAGATAAAGGCGAATTAGGGTTTTGAACATGCCAAAACTCCATGAAATAAATAAATATACACCTCCAAGAATAGCAAGAAGTGCCTCCACAAGTTCGCCCTCCAAGGATATGCCCAAATATAGTAAGATGTCCAAGTAAATGCATGTAATGTGCCACCTTCCCCCTTCAAGTGTGAAAGGAACTCAATGGAGTAGGGTGCCCAAGTCATTAACCTTAATCTGGATCAATTAGAATAATTTAACCACTAAACAGCTAAATCAACTTCAAAATATGTGCACAAAGGTTAATGCTCAAATATAACCATAGTCCCCCTCCAATTAGTCACAATAGATTTAAATCACCATAAACATGTGTGCCAATGAGGGGTGCACTCTAATAAAGTGTTATACCATGTAAATAAATGATGTTCTCCCTAGAAAAACACCACCATGATAAGAATAAAACATAAATCCCAACCTAAGGTGCACCACCACCAAGGAATTGTTGCAAAAATTCCAAATCTAAATGACTGATGTCCTTATGATCTCAATTCAACAAGTAAATTGCTGAATTTAATTAACGCGGAAATTAAATTTTAGACCATAGCATCAATCACACAATGACTGGAAATTAAATAGAGAAAGCATGAAACACATACATAGGGATTTCTCCTTCAAATCATATTTTCATTCCTTCAAAAAACTTACAATGAAACCTCCACAGTCTGCTAAAAACTAGTAGCTACACGGTTATCAAAACCGCCTTGAACAAGGTGTACGGTTTGCCCAAGGAGGATATGGCCTACCTAAGAAACATAAAACAACAAATAACATGTTGTACAGACTGTACGGTCAGTCCGTACTGTTAGATTTGATAGCTCGAAGGTACTTCTACATAGGCTGCGCCCAGCATGCAGAAGTGACTGAGCACATTTTCTCCCTAGTGACTTTACAATGTGTTTTTATAAAGTGGTTTTATAAAGTTGAGCCTTTTATTTTATTTTAATGTGTAAAAGTGACTTTATGAGGCTGTGGGTCCCTTAAGTGATTTAAATGAACTCAACGAATGATTAAGTCGTCACTCTTGATCTCAAGGGAAAGTGAAGAGTCACTCAAGGGAGACAAAGGGTTAGAGGAGTTACAAATTAAAATTGCACAAAGACAGCACTTGAGGGAGAGAGGAGTCAGGACACACACTTTTACAAGAGCTTGAGCAGGAAGGTGAAGAGTCACTTTTCTCAAGAGAGAGAATGAATTCATGGAGAAGTGAGAGTAACAGCAAGAGGAGGGTGCATTCTCCAACGGAAAGAGGGAGGTTTGTACAGCTAGAGGAGGGGCACGATTTCCAAGGTAGGAGAGGATCCGTACAGCTGAGGAGGGCATGATTTCCAAGAGAAAAAGAGGGCACGCTTTTCCAGAAATTGTACCATTAAATGTTGAGTTGATAGTGGTGAAAAGGGAGGCCATACAGCGTTGTTTAGAGATCATATAACTACATAGAAGCCCAGAAAGCAAGGCAAGAGGAGGGCACGACTTTCTAGGTGTTTTGTTGTACAAAATTAGTGCACAACAGTACTGCTAAAGTGAACAGAAATCGAAATTTATTTGTTGTTAAAAGGACTGTACATTGCAGAAGATGAGGTATGCTTTGTGTAGTTTCTAGCACGCAAATCGATGAAGTTTGTTGGCACATTTTTCAAGAATTTATTGTTGTTGATTACTAGTTGAAACTTTGATATGAAACTTCTATGAGCTCAATAAGAAGAATCTCCTTGAACTGGTTTTCCCAAGTTGGGTTTTTCCAAGGGCATTGCCCAGAAATTTCTAGTGTTCAAGTGATGTGATTTGTCTATTGTTCATTATTATTTCCGTTGCTATTTTAGTTTCAGATCTGTCATTTAGTATTTCTTCTCATTAAGTACAATTCAGTACTGGGTATAATGCTTTACTGTTGAAGCTTAATAGGAGGTTGAAATCTGTGTATGACCTAGTGTATTTCTGAGCTATATTTTCTACATGGTATTGGCACAGGAGCTCTGAGGTTCAACAGACAAGAGATTTGACACTTGATTTGCAATTAGTGCAAAGGGGTTTTGCCTAGAAGTGAAGGGAAAAAGATTCTTGTCATGAGGGTTTCCAAAAGAAGGTTTCTAGTAGGAGGCAACAAGTGAATATAACAGCCAGCAAGATCAAAGGATAGATCTTGGGCTAGGATCTATTCTGCTGCAGAGAGGAACCAAATCTTACTCTTGCAGGAAAGAGTCAGGGAAGAAGAAGTCCATTGATTGGGCCACCTCACAAGACAGGAAGCGCATCTAGCCATATGACAGGAATGAGGTCAATGTTCCTTAGTGTGTCGGAGACAGACTCAGACATGCATGTGGATAGTGGGGTTGACACCACGCATGCAGTGAAGGGGGTTGGAACCACGGATTTCTAGCTAGAGTCAGGAAGTTCATTGAAGGTGGCAGAGGTGTTGCATGTACTAGAGATAAGGGTCAACTTATTCTCTTTATCAGCTCTGGCGGATAAGGGGTATGCAGTGATGTTCGAGGATGGACAGGTGCTCATACGGTCAGAGAGAGCGGCCTTGGATGCAATAGTGAGGCTTGGCATCAGGCAAGGTATGATGTACAGGTTGTTAGGACGACTTGTGTTGGGGTCCATTGGATATCTGGATACAAATTTTGCATCGAAGAGTGGGCAGGTTGCACAAGAGAGAGAGTTGATATCGGGGACTCGATCCTCTTCCAGAACTCTCAGAGGACTCATTAGGCATGAGTTGACACAAATGGATGCTCAAGAGAGTGTGAAGTCTACTAGGAGCATGTCATCAGTTCATAGATCAGCGGAGGTGGCAGCAGAGGTCTCTAGTTCAGAGGGAGCAGCAACGACAGCAGATGGGATGATGGATTTGGAGATGGACTCTGGTGCTGGTACCAGAAGTACCTCTCTCGCTAAGAGGGAGTGTTAGATTTGGTAGCTCAGAGGTACTTCTGCATAGGCGGTGCCCAACATGCCGAAGTGACCAAGCACATTTTCTCCCTACTGAATTTATAACGTGTTTTTATAAAGTGACTTTATAAAGTGGTTTTATAAAGTTGAGCCTTTTATTTTATTTTAATGTGTAAAAGTGACTTTATGAGGTTGTGGGTCACTTAAGTGATTTAAGAGAACTCAACGAACGATTAAGTCGTGACCGTTGATCTCAAGGGAAAGTGAAGAGTCACTCAAGGGAGACCAAGGGTTAAAGGAGTGTTGACCCCTAGATTTTCACCCTTAAAAATCTTGAGGGTTAAGAGCCAGCATGCATTGTTTTGGCTAGCATTCTGAGATTCTCCCAGAGTTTAGCACCTGTCTTGAGCAAGAGGTTGGTTCCCATCAAAGGCAGGTATGATTGGTACATGGTCATTTGGTTCAAAGTTAGAGTTGACTTAGTTTCCATGCATATTTGAGAGAGATGTATACATATAGCAGGTGTTTCTATTTTTTAGAAGACACGATTTGAGTGGGTCTCTTGACAGTTACGAGCAGTTCTGAGCATACAGTATGAGCCCTTGCACGATTATATGCGTGATGACACTTTTCCAGGCGACGCACCAGAACTTTCTATTTTTAGCAGGTTTTGCTCCAAGCCCCGGATTCAGATTTTGAGCATGCAGTATTGATCCTTAGGACATCCAGAGTCTTTTGGATCTTTTTTGAGATGATGTGGCACAATTTACTATTTCTAGCAGGTTGAGCACCAAGGCTCGCATGTCAGTTTTGATCGCATATTCGGATCCCTTGCTGAAAGACGAGCTCAACGAGTATAAATTCAAGGGCATTCAAACGACTTTCTATTTTTAGCAATGTCTATTTTTAAACAGTGACATGTGGTGGTGTTCTCCCAATCATCCTAGGTGATGTGGACAGTTTCCTAAAATTTAGGAACTAGATTCTATTTTTAGAAATGTTTATATTTAGCAGGTACAGTGATCATCCATGTAGTGCCATAAAGATCGACATGAGACAGAGCTACAAGAGTGATGTGGCATCCACCTAAGCATGGGTCACATTTTTCCAGGACACGAGCATTTAATAATTAATTAATTGAGCAAAAGGGGGGTGCATAATTGGGTCCCATTTCCTGTATATTACTCCTCACACTCACCTCTCCACCTGCCATGCATTACTTCCACAAATTTCGCCCCCAGTTGAGTTTAAACCGTAAATTCCTAAAATTTAGGAGATTCCTAAAAACTTTAGGGCAAATTTGACTCCTCTTCTATCTCCCTAAGTGCACCCTCTTCTCTCCCTCACATGTGGGCGCATTACTGAGTTAACTCTCACTCATATCTTGCATGTCACAGTTACTTGGACTCATGGCTATTCTTGGCCATTATCATGCATCCATGCACTCCATCTACCACTCCCACTCCATCTAACTTAGGCGCATGTTCCATTCACTCACTCTCTCTTTCTATTTCTCCAAGTGCGCCCTCTCTTCTCTCACACATGGGCGCATTCCTTTGACATCTCTCGCTCATGTGCTTGCATGCCAATTCCACTTGCACTAAACTCTATATTTGGTCACTCATGCAACTATGCGCCTATATTCCTCACTTCATTCATTCTCCACCTCCTTATTCCCTCTTCTCTTCCTCTAGTGCGCCATCCTACCTTTTAGGGCGCATCCTCCTTCTCCTGGGCGCATATTCCCTCTCCCATGCGTGTCCACTTCATTACCCACACTAGGACTTCACTCACACTTCTTTTTTTATCTCCTCTCATGTGCCTAGCCTTCGATTCTTAGCCACCCATTCGACCTCTCTCCTTCTCCTTGAGATATGTGCCCCCTAAGCTATATATTGGATGTTTCACAGAGGTTCTTGGTCGGTTCTTGCAGCAACAGCAGAGTGTCTCTCTCATTCTTCTCTCTCTCTGTAGTCTGGTGGCTTTTCTCTGAGTAAAGCTTGATTGTCCTGATTGTAAGCTTGCCAAGTGTGGCGTAATCAACTCTCTTGAAATCTTGATCAATAAAGAAGTGTGTGTTTTGTCTTCGAACTTCTCTTCTTGGCAGTACTGTGGTAAAATTGTGATCTGATTTATCATTTGTTGAACTGTTTATTGTGATTATTTCAATCTTTTGAACAATTTTCTCTTCTTTTTCTAGTCTATTATCATTGTGCTAACCCTACAGGTTCCCTCCAAGCATAGAATATTACTTTTCATCATCGTTTTGGATTGCTTTTACACATTGTCCAAGACGAAGAGCTTGTTGTTTTGTAGGTTTTACAAGCAGAAATCAAACATAAAGACAGCAACAAGGCACTTCAGTGTGCCTAGGGACTTCCCCCAGACACTAGCAAGCATTAGCCCAAACGGAGAGGGGTTTGATCAGTGACAATTGGGGCCCTACTCCTTTAATTAGCTAAGTTTTTGTTGATATTATGGTAGTTGTAGGAGGTATTTACCTCCACGTGTAAACCTGACGAGAATGGAATATTTCGGGAAGCAAGAAGAAACCCTAGTGAGTAGGCTAATAACCCTAGAAGACATGTCAACTCAAGAAGATAACGTGTGTTAGGTTATTAGCCTCCAAGAGAAGAAGTCGGCCAAAAGAAATAATATATATTGAACAGACAAATACCCAGAATGAGAAGTTGGTCCAGGCAGTTAGCCAGAATTACTATAAATACAGGAGGCCAGTCTTCATTCTGGCAGGCAGTCTCAGAATTGCAGAGCAGCACTTGTGCGCACTGCAATGCCCAGTTTTGTGAGCAAGTTTGGAGGAGAGTTGCCATTGTAGCTACTGCAGCTAGCAAATCACGTTTGGCTTGAACTATCTCTTGGTTAGGGTTTGGACTATCTGATCAGCGCTTGTTGGTGCGCTATCCTTGGGGAAAGGTGCGCTACCCTTTGTTTGGCTATCTAGCCTAGGGTTTGCTTCCGGAGTGATTCTCTGTCAAGGTTAAGGTGCTCGGAGGGTGGCTTCGACCTATGGTTGGGTGACAATAGTGAT
>ML817036.1:75700-85896 GCA_009831015.1 Picea engelmannii | reverse complement strand
TAATGCCACTAGTGGTATCACTATCGGGCCAAAGAAAAATATTTTTTTTGATGCATTTAGAGCTGCAGGAGAAAATAAAATAAGAACCTAAAAATATTATAGCTACCAAGACATATTCACTTGTCATATATTATATGGCCTGCCATATTTGGCTTAAATGATAAATCAGACTATATAGGTATTCTCAAAACTGAAACAAGCAACAAACAAAACAGATAATCTCATCATTCTAACCTTGGGTTCAAGACATGCCGAATATCATCAAGTGAAGGATCATTCACTTCATATCCATCTGGAAGACAATATGCTTTTTCTGTGCGTAAATTGATATAGACATGGTGACCTGCTTCAAGACTGTGAGTGTATGCATGGGAATTCCGACCTCTTCCTTGATAATACTTTCCACACACCAGGCAAGCATAGACGTTCAAGTTTGAAAGAGATACCGAGCAGAACTTCTCAAAGTCAAAATCCAAAACCTGTAAATTTAGAAAAATCAGAACAAATATGAGAAACAAGATAATTTAAAACAGATCACACAGAAGCATTGTAATTTGCTAAGAAAAACACAATTAGTTCATTCACAATTGAAAAAGCAGGAAATAAATAGAACACAAATTTCTTATAAGAAATCAGCCATCATTTCAAATACAAACTTCCTACAAAACCGTGCATTCAACTCAAATGTTAAACTTGTATAAGCAAATATAACTAGGACTTTAAATCCAGGTCAATTGCAAACCCAAAACTTATGGCCTTTTTGCCTGATATCAAGGAGATCTCAACAAAGCAAGATAAAGAGTTGACCCAGGCATGGTTGTCTTCACACATGCCAGAAGCTTCCATCACCTGACCTCTCAGAACTGCAGTGTCAAGCCTTTGAAAATTGCCTCTAAATGCAAACATGTTCAATGCACTGCTGTCTTTGCAGAAATGTTTACTGTCAGTTTTGGGAAATTTTTAGGAAATAAAGAGACTAGATATGAATCTGTGATGGGCATGGATGGGCATTAGGCACCTCAAATTCAGCTCTCACTGAATTACCAATTTGGCAAAGCCTCAAATAGAAACATATCTCACGATTTGATTGGAAACGTGAAGATCAATTTTGATGCTCAATAGTACACATGCCGATGAATTTGACAGTGCAGAGATAATTTTATTAATGTCCAACAAATGACCACTGTTACAACAACATCTAACACCCCCACATGATGTAAAGTCCCCAGCATCAAAGAGCTAGTTTGTGCAACTCAGGTAGGCTACCCCACTGTCACCTCAGTAGCTCTTCCTCTCTCTTAAGGTTGGCTCTTCTCCAACTCAAGAGGGGCTTCCCTGAAAGGTAGGATAGCTAGGCTATAGAATGGGCATACAAGGTGATTTAATGAAGAGTTAGCCAAAGCAAAACAGTTATTAATTGTAGTATATGAAATATGATGGCAATGGAAATAGGATAAGGACAAGATAGAAAAATGAAGGACAAAAACAAGGAATGAAAAGAGATGGAAGGAAAGCAGTGTCCATCAGTCATGGACTAATGGAGTCATAAGGCATTGTAGAAATGAGAGAACTAGTGTGTCACAAACAATTACTTTGAAGCAGCTGACATGGTAGAAGAGGTTTGTATACCCTCTTCCACCAGTTAATAGATGAAAAAACTATTTGATACATTCATCTTTAAGGTGTTTACTTAAGGTAAAAAGGACATAATATGATGCATTTGAACCTTAAGTATTTGCTGCAAAATGTGTTGTAGAAAACTAGTCTTGGAGGGCTAAGATTGGCACTCATAAATCAAATTATAAAGGTGCTATTTTACAGTTGTAATGTGCTTCCAGATCTGCAACTTAGTAGATAGAAGATGTTAGCCTCTTACTCATATAAAGGAGAACAAGTGCAGAAAAATTACAGCAAATAAAGAAAAAGGGAGAACCCCCTCAAATTGCTTTACTCCTAGATGAATAAATCCAATACTAAGCCTTTGTAAAAGAATGACAACAAAAAGAATTTGCAACAATATGAACAACAAATTGAAGAGCATAAATAAACCATACATCAAAGTGGATCAATACCTTAATCTTCCATTAAACTTCAAGAATGGTAGTATAAAGGAGCTCCATCAAACTTCAATTCCTAAGTTTGATACTCCATCACTTCTCTAACTCTTAAATCTCCAATTCCCAATTACAAATGAAATGGAGAGAAACTCCTCTTTATATACAGTGAGTTAAGCCTCTCATACAATAAAATATTATCTTTCTAACTAAGTCCATGACAAGTCAACAAATATTAAAATATCGGAGTGGTTAGATCCATGGTTGACAATATCAAGGCATGTGGACACTAGCCTCTTCAAGAGAGGTCACCCACATCCAGAAATAGGCAATAATATGTAACAATAACCTCCTAGTGAGGAAGTACCATCCAAAAATAGGTATTATACCAAGTCAAACACTAAATTGGTCCACATAGAATTCGCCCTCCAAGAATGGACGCATGCAAAATATAAAAAAACACTCTTCAATCTAGGAGGATCTGCTCAAAGGTCCACCTAGAAGGGCTCACAAAGTGTGTCCTCGAAGGTGCATGAGAGTTATAACAATAAAATATTCTTCCTAGGAGAATGCTCCATAACCAACCACCAAAAATAGAAAGTAGTGCACAAGATGCATGCAACCAATCCATGTGTGCAAATCCCAAGGCAACCAACTGCATAGATGAATGTGCAAGATGAAGTAGTCAAACCCCAAAATAGTAAGTGGGCAACCTCCAACAAAACAAATATAGGGAGATAAAGGCGAATTAGGGTTTTGAACATGCCAAAACTCCATGAAATAAATAAATATACACCTCCAAGAATAGCAAGAAGTGCCTCCACAAGTTCGCCCTCCAAGGATATGCCCAAATATAGTAAGATGTCCAAGTAAATGCATGTAATGTGCCACCTTCCCCCTTCAAGTGTGAAAGGAACTCAATGGAGTAGGGTGCCCAAGTCATTAACCTTAATCTGGATCAATTAGAATAATTTAACCACTAAACAGCTAAATCAACTTCAAAATATGTGCACAAAGGTTAATGCTCAAATATAACCATAGTCCCCCTCCAATTAGTCACAATAGATTTAAATCACCATAAACATGTGTGCCAATGAGGGGTGCACTCTAATAAAGTGTTATACCATGTAAATAAATGATGTTCTCCCTAGAAAAACACCACCATGATAAGAATAAAACATAAATCCCAACCTAAGGTGCACCACCACCAAGGAATTGTTGCAAAAATTCCAAATCTAAATGACTGATGTCCTTATGATCTCAATTCAACAAGTAAATTGCTGAATTTAATTAACGCGGAAATTAAATTTTAGACCATAGCATCAATCACACAATGACTGGAAATTAAATAGAGAAAGCATGAAACACATACATAGGGATTTCTCCTTCAAATCATATTTTCATTCCTTCAAAAAACTTACAATGAAACCTCCACAGTCTGCTAAAAACTAGTAGCTACACGGTTATCAAAACCGCCTTGAACAAGGTGTACGGTTTGCCCAAGGAGGATATGGCCTACCTAAGAAACATAAAACAACAAATAACATGTTGTACAGACTGTACGGTCAGTCCGTACTGTTAGATTTGATAGCTCGAAGGTACTTCTACATAGGCTGCGCCCAGCATGCAGAAGTGACTGAGCACATTTTCTCCCTAGTGACTTTACAATGTGTTTTTATAAAGTGGTTTTATAAAGTTGAGCCTTTTATTTTATTTTAATGTGTAAAAGTGACTTTATGAGGCTGTGGGTCCCTTAAGTGATTTAAATGAACTCAACGAATGATTAAGTCGTCACTCTTGATCTCAAGGGAAAGTGAAGAGTCACTCAAGGGAGACAAAGGGTTAGAGGAGTTACAAATTAAAATTGCACAAAGACAGCACTTGAGGGAGAGAGGAGTCAGGACACACACTTTTACAAGAGCTTGAGCAGGAAGGTGAAGAGTCACTTTTCTCAAGAGAGAGAATGAATTCATGGAGAAGTGAGAGTAACAGCAAGAGGAGGGTGCATTCTCCAACGGAAAGAGGGAGGTTTGTACAGCTAGAGGAGGGGCACGATTTCCAAGGTAGGAGAGGATCCGTACAGCTGAGGAGGGCATGATTTCCAAGAGAAAAAGAGGGCACGCTTTTCCAGAAATTGTACCATTAAATGTTGAGTTGATAGTGGTGAAAAGGGAGGCCATACAGCGTTGTTTAGAGATCATATAACTACATAGAAGCCCAGAAAGCAAGGCAAGAGGAGGGCACGACTTTCTAGGTGTTTTGTTGTACAAAATTAGTGCACAACAGTACTGCTAAAGTGAACAGAAATCGAAATTTATTTGTTGTTAAAAGGACTGTACATTGCAGAAGATGAGGTATGCTTTGTGTAGTTTCTAGCACGCAAATCGATGAAGTTTGTTGGCACATTTTTCAAGAATTTATTGTTGTTGATTACTAGTTGAAACTTTGATATGAAACTTCTATGAGCTCAATAAGAAGAATCTCCTTGAACTGGTTTTCCCAAGTTGGGTTTTTCCAAGGGCATTGCCCAGAAATTTCTAGTGTTCAAGTGATGTGATTTGTCTATTGTTCATTATTATTTCCGTTGCTATTTTAGTTTCAGATCTGTCATTTAGTATTTCTTCTCATTAAGTACAATTCAGTACTGGGTATAATGCTTTACTGTTGAAGCTTAATAGGAGGTTGAAATCTGTGTATGACCTAGTGTATTTCTGAGCTATATTTTCTACATGGTATTGGCACAGGAGCTCTGAGGTTCAACAGACAAGAGATTTGACACTTGATTTGCAATTAGTGCAAAGGGGTTTTGCCTAGAAGTGAAGGGAAAAAGATTCTTGTCATGAGGGTTTCCAAAAGAAGGTTTCTAGTAGGAGGCAACAAGTGAATATAACAGCCAGCAAGATCAAAGGATAGATCTTGGGCTAGGATCTATTCTGCTGCAGAGAGGAACCAAATCTTACTCTTGCAGGAAAGAGTCAGGGAAGAAGAAGTCCATTGATTGGGCCACCTCACAAGACAGGAAGCGCATCTAGCCATATGACAGGAATGAGGTCAATGTTCCTTAGTGTGTCGGAGACAGACTCAGACATGCATGTGGATAGTGGGGTTGACACCACGCATGCAGTGAAGGGGGTTGGAACCACGGATTTCTAGCTAGAGTCAGGAAGTTCATTGAAGGTGGCAGAGGTGTTGCATGTACTAGAGATAAGGGTCAACTTATTCTCTTTATCAGCTCTGGCGGATAAGGGGTATGCAGTGATGTTCGAGGATGGACAGGTGCTCATACGGTCAGAGAGAGCGGCCTTGGATGCAATAGTGAGGCTTGGCATCAGGCAAGGTATGATGTACAGGTTGTTAGGACGACTTGTGTTGGGGTCCATTGGATATCTGGATACAAATTTTGCATCGAAGAGTGGGCAGGTTGCACAAGAGAGAGAGTTGATATCGGGGACTCGATCCTCTTCCAGAACTCTCAGAGGACTCATTAGGCATGAGTTGACACAAATGGATGCTCAAGAGAGTGTGAAGTCTACTAGGAGCATGTCATCAGTTCATAGATCAGCGGAGGTGGCAGCAGAGGTCTCTAGTTCAGAGGGAGCAGCAACGACAGCAGATGGGATGATGGATTTGGAGATGGACTCTGGTGCTGGTACCAGAAGTACCTCTCTCGCTAAGAGGGAGTGTTAGATTTGGTAGCTCAGAGGTACTTCTGCATAGGCGGTGCCCAACATGCCGAAGTGACCAAGCACATTTTCTCCCTACTGAATTTATAACGTGTTTTTATAAAGTGACTTTATAAAGTGGTTTTATAAAGTTGAGCCTTTTATTTTATTTTAATGTGTAAAAGTGACTTTATGAGGTTGTGGGTCACTTAAGTGATTTAAGAGAACTCAACGAACGATTAAGTCGTGACCGTTGATCTCAAGGGAAAGTGAAGAGTCACTCAAGGGAGACCAAGGGTTAAAGGAGTGTTGACCCCTAGATTTTCACCCTTAAAAATCTTGAGGGTTAAGAGCCAGCATGCATTGTTTTGGCTAGCATTCTGAGATTCTCCCAGAGTTTAGCACCTGTCTTGAGCAAGAGGTTGGTTCCCATCAAAGGCAGGTATGATTGGTACATGGTCATTTGGTTCAAAGTTAGAGTTGACTTAGTTTCCATGCATATTTGAGAGAGATGTATACATATAGCAGGTGTTTCTATTTTTTAGAAGACACGATTTGAGTGGGTCTCTTGACAGTTACGAGCAGTTCTGAGCATACAGTATGAGCCCTTGCACGATTATATGCGTGATGACACTTTTCCAGGCGACGCACCAGAACTTTCTATTTTTAGCAGGTTTTGCTCCAAGCCCCGGATTCAGATTTTGAGCATGCAGTATTGATCCTTAGGACATCCAGAGTCTTTTGGATCTTTTTTGAGATGATGTGGCACAATTTACTATTTCTAGCAGGTTGAGCACCAAGGCTCGCATGTCAGTTTTGATCGCATATTCGGATCCCTTGCTGAAAGACGAGCTCAACGAGTATAAATTCAAGGGCATTCAAACGACTTTCTATTTTTAGCAATGTCTATTTTTAAACAGTGACATGTGGTGGTGTTCTCCCAATCATCCTAGGTGATGTGGACAGTTTCCTAAAATTTAGGAACTAGATTCTATTTTTAGAAATGTTTATATTTAGCAGGTACAGTGATCATCCATGTAGTGCCATAAAGATCGACATGAGACAGAGCTACAAGAGTGATGTGGCATCCACCTAAGCATGGGTCACATTTTTCCAGGACACGAGCATTTAATAATTAATTAATTGAGCAAAAGGGGGGTGCATAATTGGGTCCCATTTCCTGTATATTACTCCTCACACTCACCTCTCCACCTGCCATGCATTACTTCCACAAATTTCGCCCCCAGTTGAGTTTAAACCGTAAATTCCTAAAATTTAGGAGATTCCTAAAAACTTTAGGGCAAATTTGACTCCTCTTCTATCTCCCTAAGTGCACCCTCTTCTCTCCCTCACATGTGGGCGCATTACTGAGTTAACTCTCACTCATATCTTGCATGTCACAATTACTTGGACTCGTGGCTATTCTTGGCCATTATCATGCATCCATGCACTCCATCTACCACTCCCACTCCATCTAACTTAGGTGCATGTTCCATTCACTCACTCTCTCTTTCTATTTCTCCAAGTGCGCCCTCTCTTCTCTCACACATGGGCGCATTCCTTTGTCATCTCTCGCTCATGTGCTTGCATGCCAATTCCACTTGCACTAAATTCTATATTTGGTCACTCATGCAACTATGCGCCTATATCCCTCACTTCATTCATTCTCCACCTCCTTATTCCCTCTTCTCTTCCTCTAGTGCGCCATCCTACCTTTTAGGGCGCATCCTCCTTCTCCTGGGCGCATATTCCCTCTCCCATGCTTGTCCACTTCATTACCCACACTAGGACTTCACTCACACTTCTTTTTTTATCTCCTCTCATGTGCCTAGCCTTCGATTCTTAGCCACCCATTCGACCTCTCTCCTTCTCCTTGAGATATGCGCCCCCTAAGCTATATATTGGATGCTTCACAGAGGTTCTTGGTCGGTTCTTGCAGCAACAGCATAGTGTCTCTCTCATTCTTCTCTCTCTCTGTAGTCTGGTGGCTTTTCTCTGAGTAAAGCTTGATTGTACTGATTGTAAGCTTGCCAAGTGTGGCGTAATCAACTCTCTTGAAATCTTGATCAATAAAGAAGTGTGTGTTTTGTCTTCGAACTTCTCTTCTTGGCAGTACTGTGGTAAAATTGTGATCTGATTTGTCATTTGTTGAACTGTTTATTGTGATTATTTCAATCTTTTGAACAATTTTCTCTTCTTTTTCCAGTCTATTATCATTGTGCTAACCCTACAGGTTCCCTCCAAGCATAGAATATTACTTTTCATCATTGTTTTGGATTGCTTTTACACATTGTCCAAGACGAAGAGCTTGTTGTTTTGTAGGTTTTACAAGCAGAAATCAGACATAAAGACAGCAACAAGGCACTTCAGTGTGCCTAGGGACTTCCCCCAGACACTAGCAAGCATTAGCCCAAACGAAGAGGGGTTTGATCAGTGACAATTGGGGCCCTACTCCTTTAATTAGCTAAGTTTTTGTTGATATTATGGTAGTTGTGGGAGGTATTTACCTCCACGTGTAAACCTGACGAGAATGGAATATTTCGGGAACTCCAAGAGAAGAAGTCGGCCAGAAGAAATAATATATATTGAACAAACAAATACCCAGAATGAGAAGTTGGTCCAGGCAGTTAGCCAAAATTACTATAAATACAGGAGGCCAGTCTTCATTCTGGCAGGCAGTCTCAGAATTGCAGAGCAGCACTTGTGCACACTGCAATGCCCAGTTTTGTGAGCAAGTTTGGAGGAGAGTTGCCATTGTAGCTGCTGCAGCTAGCAAATCATGTTTGGCTTGGACTATCTCTTGGTTAGGGTTTGGACTATCTGATCAGCTCTTGTTGGTGCGCTATCCTTGGGGAAAGGTGCGCTACCCTTTGTTTGGCTATCTAGCCTAGGGTTTGCTTCCGGAGTGATTCTCTGTCAAGGTTAAGGTGCTCGGAGGGTGGCTTCGGCCTATGGTTGGGTGACAATAGTGATATTGTCAATGGTAAAACGAGCACATTCATTCATATTCTAACAGGTTATGGGCCCACACCTCCTTCATTCAGTCTAACCACTAGAAGGAAACATAGTCGTAAGGATATTAAGCTCGTTGAAGAACTGTCGCTAGGGTTTCTAGCAGGAGCAGTCACCATAGCACTGTCGCTAGGGTTACTAGCAGGTGCAGTTGCAGAAACCCTAATCCTCTAGTTGAGGCACCTTAAGTGAAGGGATTGACCTAATTTCCCAATAGATCAGTGCGCACTAGCCTAGCGCATCTCCTGGTACTCTCAGCAAGCCAAGACAACAAGTTTGAATTTTTGGTCAGATCTAGGGTTGACCAAGTCAAAGCAGCCATGACTTACTCTATGAAGTCAGAAAACAAGTTAGACAGAGCTTCTAACTCCAGAGCGTGGAAGACAAGGATTGACCTCATCCTTGCCAAGAATAAAGTGTTGGATATCGTGGAACCAGAGTTTGAAGAAGGAAAAGAGAAGGAATCGCGGAACCTTGCAGTTATGGAGAAGTTCAAAGACGGTGACATCAATGCCATGAGTATCATAGTGGACTCTATAAAAGACCACTTGATACACTACATCTCCCATCTTGACTCATCAAAGAAGATGTATGATGCCCTAACAAACCTCTTCTCAGTCAGAAACATTGGACAAATAATGAGTCTAAAGAATGAGCTATGTGACATGAAGATGAATGATGATGATAGCATAACATCATACTTTGTGAGGATCTCCCAGTTAAGAGAGCAACTACAAGCTATTGAAGAGATCATTTCAGAGAAGGAATTGGTAAACATAGTACTCAATGGTCTTCCCAAGACATGGGATGCATTTGCCGCAAGCATGAACATTTGAAGAACTTTGGACTTGTTGTGCTCAAGAAGAATCAAGGATCAATGTAAAAGAAAAACCCCAAAAGAAGTACGATGATCAAGCCTTTACAGCAAGATTCAAGAATTTCAGGAACAAAAGGAAGTTTGGTTCAAGGAAGAAGCCAAATCAAGAGAAAGACATGTCAGAAATACAATGCTTCAACTGTCGAAAGCATGGTCACTACAAGAGTAATTGTCCTGAGCTAAAGAAAAGAAAGGGGACACACGAAGCATCAGTTGTCGAAGAAAAGGAACCTACAAAGAAGACCAAGCATGATAAAACAGACTTCTTCTTCTAAAGACAAGGTAACAATACTCTTTTTAGTTCGTGTACATATCTTGTTTGCATAGTCTTTGTACATATCTTGTATATCTATCTCTTAGAATATAATATGCTCCAAGAAGAACTATATCTATGGAAGAACAAACAAGATAAGGATTGCTATCATTATACAAGTCAGATAATACACACGAAAGGATGAAATACATCAAACAAATCATGTGGAAGCTATTACAAGATAAGCCGAAATCAGAATCAATCTTGAAGAAACTTAGAAGAAGCAAAGACAGAAAGAAGTCAGCAATCAAGAGGAAATTGGAGAAAGACTTATGACA
>ML817036.1:61548-72085 GCA_009831015.1 Picea engelmannii | reverse complement strand
GGTTTGCTTCCGGAGTGATTCTTTGTCAAGGTTAAGGTGCTCGGAGGGTGGCTTCGGCCTATGGTTGGGTGACAATAGTGATATTGTCAATGGTAAAACGAGCACATTCATTCATATTCTAACAGTTTTTACCGTTGTTATAACACATATATCAGCTCAGAATTGGAGGGTAAAAATTTGTGCTAACAAATTGGCGCCATGTCGGGGAACGCAAGCCTTGGTAACCTCGACATCGATGAGTTTTTACTTTAATTGATTTATTTTTTCTAACTCACCTGGCGACTCCACAAAGGACTTAAACAAGATCTTTCGGTTTTGATTCCCTCACAAGGTCTAGTTCCGAGTCGGAAAAAACCCTAACATCTTTCTTGGAACAAGACTATTTTTCTACCAAGAACTCCTCTCGAAGTGGGTAAGCATATTGAGTTCTCTCATAAGTTTTCTCGACAAACACTATGATGAGTGTAACTTCGACGTCTTCATCTTTTGTTTTATTTCCATCTCGAGCTAGTAGTAGGGTAGCAGTTGTGTTTTTCTCTATCTGAGACTAACAATATGGATGCAATTGTGAGGCCACCAGTAAGGTGGAGATTTTTTGCTTTTGACCCGCCCAGATTATCCTCATGACTTGCCTGCACGTAAGTGGTTTAAACGCACACCTTTGTTTGCAGGCAGGTTTGGAGAATCAATTGAGGATCACTTGGCTAAATTTTTGCAAGTGGTGGGCGATTTTAAAGTGGAACATGATAATGTGGTGATGTCAATGTTGTGTTGACCCTCGAGGGGGAGGCACGAGCATGGTACAAGTCCCTTCCGGATGCTTCCATTGATGGATGGAATTATTTCCAAGAGAAATTCACTGAGAGATGCACAAATAGACGGGACATTTTCTTGTTATGCACAGTTTTTTCAATTATTGAAAAGCATGAAAGTGAAACTATTTTCCAATTTAACTCTCGTTTTTCCAAATTTTACAATCAAATTCGTTACAGAGTAAGGCCTAACGAAAATGTTGCTTTGATTTATTATCTTGAGGCATTTGATGGTATTTTTGGTGTTTTTCTCAAGAATGAAGACCCTCAAAATCTGGAGGAAGCGCAAGCTACCGCTGTCAAGTTAGAAAGAAATTATCTTGCAGCTTATGAACTCCCTCCGATCCATGTCCCAGACCAACCAGTGAAGGTAACTCCACTCGATGATCTTCAACCATTGGTTGTTACAGAAGTGCAAGAAGTTTGTGTTATTGAAGATGATCCACAACTTGCACCATGTCAAGTTCCCGGAGATGAATAGTAGGGTGATAGCCCGATTTTAGATGATCTGGAACCAATAGTTGCACCATTTGAGACACATGCAAAGTTCCGAGAAGAAAAAGGTGAAGCTTTGAATACTCAAGAATGTTCATTGGTTCCTCCCATTAGGGAAGATGAAAGGTTTCAAGAGGAGGAACCACGGTTAACCAAGTAGAGATCAGTCAACAAGGGATTTCATCCGTGCCCATCCTAGTAGAGGCTTCATCCTTGCCTATTATAGCAGTTGTTCAGAAACAACTCGATTCGATACCATTACAGCAGGAGGAGCCACTTTGGGTTCAACCAAAGGATGATGTCCCTTACACTTTGTATACGATTCCGCAACCTGAGATTATTCTTCAAGATCCTGAGATTGATCAAGGCTCAGATATCAGGATTCATCATGATCCAATTGAGCTCAGGATGGTGGAGGTATTTCAGCAGGTAGATTCCAAGAGTTTGGATTCTCATGCATTAACACTTGTTATTGTTGAAATATGATGCTCCAAACCCAAACCAATAGCATTCAATCAACAAGCAGCCTTCAACTATACCTTCACTAGCAAGTACATCAAGGCAGCTTTGGGCCACATGAGATTTGATGATTGGTCTCCCTGGAAGGTTGACTTTGTTGACCTCTCTCATCAGACGAATCGTTTGGTTGCATGGTTACATTGGTCCTTTGAGTATGATGATTTAATCATGGCAGCTTTGAGTTAAATATTTTGGGTCTAGGGTAGTTGTGTTTCCTTTCTGCATTTTCATTTCAATATTTCCTTCTTGCTGATTTTTTACAATTTTGGGACAACAATCTACATTTCCCTTGCAATGTCTTTTTCCTTCAATTATTTACTTCAGTCTTCGCATAAGTGTCGTTGATTTTTTTGCCTACCTATATCAGCATGTGGTCGTGTCTTATGTGTTGTTCCTTTCATGAATAAATGGTTGTCCACTAGTGTTTTTCCTGGGTCAAAATTTGAATGTCTATCTTACGCGTGCCAATCCTTTGTGTCTATCATTAGAGTGAGCCTGGGTGGGGGTCCCGTTTGTCATTGTTCTCGAAGCATTAGGCCTTTAGGATGGGTAGTTTGCGGAGAGGAGTGTCTTGAGTCATCTTATGTCTTGTCTCCTCATCTCTTATCATTCAGTCTTCCGCTTTGAGTCAGTTATCCCCCCTATCCAGCGTAGGGATATGGTACCCGGTTCCTTCATCTTGATCTTCTTGAGTTATCACTTCGCGCTAAGGGAAGAGAGACATCATTGCTCTTCTTATTTGCAGGTCATCTTGTATCGAATTCGACACATTATCTACAGATGACCCAGAAGTAGAGCACCTTGGTAGCCATTAGCCTCATTGGCGGTTATTTCGCATCCGACAAGGCTAAGTATAATTGGGCCTTGATTGGATGATCCTTGTCACTGTTCGACTTCAGAACATCTTTTCACAGTGTCAGGTTGTGCTCGTACCTTAGGACCCATTGACACTATTGGTGGTGTTCCTTCGCTCTTCACAAGTGTTTACATTATTGACATCTAATGAAGTGACTCTCTCCCTTGTGTCGACATCAACACATTTTCCAAGGGGAGGAGTGTACATTGTTGGGTGGTAGCAGGTAGCGGATTTGGATGAGACCCCTTGGTTTTAAGTTTTCCGTGGGAGGATTATATGCTTTGACTCCATGGCCCATTGCACAGGCTTTGGTACTACAGGTCAGCTTATAGGTTTTTCTTGACCAACTTACAGGGCCTCCTCTCCTTCCACACAGTTATAGGGGTATTCTTGGTTCATATCTCTTCAGTTTTCATAAAGCATCATTAGTACATCTTACAGAGTTCTCACAGAGCATCAGTTTAGTTTTTTGGACACAGAGATTCTTATGGTTCTCGACATCCCACAGGCGGATCCCGTCTCCTTGAGTCGTCAATGTTAACCCCAAGATTTTCACCCTTGAAAATCTTGAGGGTTAAGAGCGAGCATGCATTGTTTTGGCTAGCATTCTGAGATTCTCGCAAAGTTTAGCACTTGTGTTGAGCAAGAGGTGGGTTCCCATCAGAGGCAGGTATGATCAGTACATGGTTGTTTGGTTCAGAGTTAGAGTTGACTTAGTTTCCATGCATATTTGAGAGATATGTATACATATAGCAGGTGTTGCTATTTTTTAGAAGACACGGTTTGAATGGGTCTCTTAACAGTTTGGATCAATTATGAGCATACAGTATGAGTCTTTGCATGATTCTAGGCCCGATGATACTTTTTCAGGCGACGTGCCAGAAATTTCTATTTTTAGCAGGTTTTGCTCCAGGCCCTGAATTCAGATTTTGGGCGTGCAATGTTGTTCCTTAGGACATCCAGAGTCTTTTGGATCTTTTCGGGATGTTGTGGCACAATTTCCAATTTTTAGCAAATTGAGCACCAGGGCTCACATGTCAGTTATGATCGCATATTCGGATCCCTTGCGAAAAGACTAGATCAACGAGTATAAAGTCAAGTGCATTCGAACGACTTTCTATTTTTAGCAGTGTCTATTTTTAAACAGTGACAAGTGGCGGTGTTCTCCCAGTCATCCTGGGTGATGTGGACAGATTCCTAAAACTTAGGAACTAGATTCTATTTTTAGAAATGTTTATATTTAGAAGGTACAGTCATCATCCACACAATGCCAAGTGGCACCCATAAAGATTGACATGAGACAGAGCTACAAGAGTGATGTGGCATCCACCTAAGCATGGGTTGCATTTTCCCATGACACAAGCATTTAATAATTAATTAATTGAGCTAAAGGGGGGCGCATAATTGGGTCCCATTTCCCGTATATTACTCCTCACACTCACCTCTCCACTTGCCATGCATTACTTCCACAAATTTCACCCCCAGTTGAGTTTAAACGGTAAATTCCTAAAAATTAGGAGATTCTCTAAAATTTAGGGCGAATTTGACTCCTCTTCTTCTATCTCCCTAAGTGCGCCCTCTTCAATCTCTCACATGTGGGTGCATTACTGAGTTAACTCTCACTCATCTCTTGCATGTCACAGTTACTTGGACTCATGGCTATTCTTGGCCATTGTCATGCACCCATGTGCTCCATCTACCACTCCCACTCTATCTAACTTAGGCGCATGTTCCATTCACTCACTCTCTCTTTCTATTTCTCCAAATGCACCCTCTCTTCTCTCATACATGGGCGCATTCCTTTGTCATCTCTCACTCATGTGCTTGAATGCCAATTCCACTTGGACTAAACTCTATATTTGGTCACTCTCATGTAACTATGCACCTATATCCCTCACTTCCATTCATTCTCCACCTCATTATTCCCTCTTTTCTTCCTCTAGTGCACCATCCTTCCTTTTAGGGAACACTCTCCTTCTCTTGTACGTATATTCCCTCTCTCATGCTCGTCCACCTCATCACCCACATTAGGACTTCACTCACACTTCCTTTTTTATCTCCTCTCATGCGCCTAGCCTTCTATTCTTAGCCACTCATTCGACCTCTCTACTTATCCTTGAGATATGCACCCCCTAAGCTATATATTAGATGCTTCACAGAGGTTTTTGGTCGATTCTTGCAGCAGCAACATACTCTCTCTCTCTCTCTCTCTCTCTCTCTCTCTCTCTCTCTCTCGTTTGGTGGTTTTTCTCTGAGCAAAGGAAGCATTGTACCGGTTGTAAGCTTGCCAAGTGTGGCACAATCAACATTCTTGTAAGCTTGATCAATAAAGAAGCGTGTGTTTTGTCTTCGAACTTCTCTTTTTGGCGGTATTGTGGTAAAATTGTGATGTGATTTGTCATTTTCTGAATTGTTTATTGTGATTATTTCGATCTTTTGAACAGTTTTCTCTTCTTTTTCCAATCTATTATCATTGTGCTAACCCTGCAGGTTCCCTCCAAACATAGAATATTACTTTTCCTCATCATTTTGGACTGCTTTTACACGTTGTCCAAAACGAACAACTTGTTGTTTTGTAGGTTTTACACGCAGAAATCACACTTAAACACAGCAGCAAGGCACTTCAGTGTGCCTAGGGACTCCCCCCATAGGCTAGCAAGCATTATCCCAAACGGAGAGGGATTTCGTCCACGACAATTGGGGCCCTACTCCTTTAATTAGTTAAGTTTTTACAGTTGTTATAACACATATATCAGCTCAAAAATTGAGAGTAAAATTTGTGCTAACAAGGAGTTACACATTAAAATTGCATAAAGGCAACACTTGAGGGAGAGAGGGCACACACTTTGAGGAGAACTTGAGCGGGAAGGTGAAGAGTCACTTTTCTCAAAAGAGAGATTGAGCTCAAGAAAAAGTGAGAGTAATAGCAAGAGGAGGATGCATTCTCCAAGGGAAAGAGGGAGGTCCGTATAGCTAGAGGAGGGGCACGATTTCCAAGGTAGGAGAGGGTCTGTACAACTAAAGCAGGGCAGGATTTCTAAGAGGAGAAGAGGGCACACTTTTTCCAGAAATTGCAACATTAAATGTTGAGTTGACAATGGTGAAAAGGGAGGTCGTACAGCACTGTTTAGAGGTCGTACAGTTGCATAGAGGCACAGAAATCGAGGCAAGAGGGCACGATTTTCTAGGTGTTTTGTTGAACGAAATTAGCGCAGAACAGTGCTGCAAAGTGCACAGACATCGAGA
The DNA here is from genome assembly GCA_009831015.1 of Picea engelmannii. NCBI lineage: Eukaryota > Viridiplantae > Streptophyta > Pinopsida > Pinales > Pinaceae > Picea > Picea engelmannii. The sequence goes on along the minus strand of ML817036.1, from coordinate 66,157 downwards.
TTTTATTTGTTGTTAAAAGGACTATACATTGCAGAAAATGAGGTATGTTTTGTGTAGTTTTTAGCACACAAATCGATGAAGTCTATTGGCACATTTTTCAACAATTTATTGTTGTTGATTACTTCTTGTTGTAAACTCTAATATGAAACTTCTTTGAGCTCAATAAGAAGAATCTCCTTGAACTGGTTTTCCCAAGTTGGGTTTTTCCATGGGCATTGCCCAGAAATTTCTAGTGTTCAAGTGATGTGATTTGTCTGTTGTTCATTATTATTTTCGCTGCTATTTTAGTTTCAGATCTCTGTCATTTAGTATTTTTGCTCATTAAGTACAGTTCAGTATTGGGTTTAATGTTTTACTGTTGAAGCTTAATAGGAGGTTGAAATATGTGTGTGAGTGTATTTCTAAGCTATATTTTCTACATAGTATTGACGCAAGAGCTCTGAGGTTCAGCAGACAAGAGATTTGACACTTGATTTGCAGTTAGTGCAAAGGGGTTTTTCCTGGAAGAAGGGAAGGGAAAAAGATTCTTGTCGTGAGGGTTTCCAGAAAAAGGTTTTCAGTAGGAGGCAGCAAGTGAATATAGCAGCCAGCAAGATCAAAGGATAGATCTTGGGCTAGGGTCTATTCTGCTACAAAGAGGAACCAAATCTTGCTCTTGCAAGAAAGAGTAAGGGAAAGAAGAAGTCCATTGATTGGGCCACCTTACATGATAGGAAGCGCATCTAGCCATATGACAGGAATGAGGTCAATGTTCTTTAGTGTGTCAGAGACAGACTCAAACATCCATGTGGATAGTGGGGTCGACACCATGCATACAGTGAAGGGAGTTGGAACTGTGGATTTCCAGCTAGAGTCGGGAGGTTCTCTGAAGGTGGTAGAGGTGTCGCATGTACCAGAGCTAAGGGTCAACTTGCTTTCTGTATCGGCTCTGGCGGATAAGGGGTATGCAGATATGTTCGAGGATGGATAGGTGTTCATACGATCAGAGAGAGCAGCCTCAGATGCAGCAGTGAGGCTTGGCATCAGGCAAGGTATGATTTACAGGTTGTTAGGACGACTTGTGTTGGGGTCCAGTGGATATCTAGACTCAGATTTTGTGTCGAAGAGTGGGTAGGTTGCACAGGAGAGAGAGAGTTGATACCAGGGATTCAATGCTCTTCCAGAACTCTCAGAGGACTCAGCAGGCATGAATTGACGTAGATGGATGCTCAAGAGAGTATGAAGTCTCCTAGGAGCATGTCTTCAATTCATAGATCAACGAATGTGGCAACAGATGCCTCCGGTGCAGTGAGAGCAGAGGTATCTAGTTCAGAGGGAGTAGCTACGGCAGCGGATAGGATGATGGATTTGGAGACGGATTCTAGTGGTGTTACCAGAAGTACCTCTCTCGCTAAGAGGGAGGGTTAGATTTGGTAGCTCGGAGGTACTTCTGCATAGGCGATGCCCAACATGCGGAAGTGACCGAGCACATTTTCTCCCTAGTGACTTTATAATGTGTTTTTATAAAGTGGTTTTATAAGTAGAGCCTTTTATTTTATTTTAATGTGTAAAAGTGACTTTATGAGGTTGTAGGTCACTTAAGTAATTTAAGTGAACTCAACGAATGATTAAGTCGTGACCGTTGATCTCAAGGGAAAGTGAAGAGTCACTCAAGGGGGACCAAGGGTTAAAGGAGTTACACATTAAAATTTCATAAAGGTAGCACTTGAGGGAGAGAGTGTTGAGATTTGTGAACCTTGGAAAGCGGTCCCCTTGTGTTTGTGAGCCTCTAAACATAAGTGGGAAATACTTTGTACTATGTACCTTGTTTTATGTCTAATTTCACTTTGACTTAGGAGATTTAAGTCAAAAGTGAAATTTGGTAATTTTAGCCTAAAATGACTATTAATTCACTTTGTGGGTGAATTAGGAGACATAAAGTGAACTTAGGGAACTTAACCCAAAGTGGGTTTGTGAGTGAGATTATAATGGGATGATCTCAACCTTTGATTAGAGATGGGATGGAATGATCTCATCCATCCATCTTTTAGTTTTCCTTATGGAGGTTTAAGAGGGGCGCATAGGGCAAGGAGAGGCTCATTCACTCTTATGTTCACTTGGAGAGTTTGAGAGAGAGCATTGAGATGAGGATGGAGGCTATGGTTGAGGGAAGCTTGGGCACCTCCTTTCATGGAGGTCTCATGGAGGCTTAGACCCTCTTTATTTTGTGGTTGTGGTTCTTGCTTGGAGGAGGGTGCACTATAGGAGGAGAACGCACTTATCGCGGGGAAGTGTTTCAGTGGTCAGATTGCTTTGAATCGTCCAATAAACGCTATTAAACAAGCAGCAAGCAGCCAATCTAGAAGAGGAAAAAACTGTGAGAGAGAGGTATGTTGGGAGCATTGTGAGGTTAATTTTCTTCTCTACATTCATACTCCATTATTTTTCTGTATAGAGGTTGATGAAATTGTCGATAGCAGGGAGTGTCTTGTAAGTGGCAGAAGGGAGCAAAGCAGGGCCAAGTTTGGATTGTGTTTCTGAGGTAATGTGTTTATTTGTTTAAGTCTGCTGTAATTTTAGTGTGAATCTTCAGCACTAATCAGTTGCTCTTATGCAGATGGTTGCCTTGATTTTCACCGGCATTGCTCCGTTAAAAATCCAACTTGATTTCTCTTCTTTGTCTTCTTCTTAGCTTGATTATTCATTTGTATGATGCCATCGTGGATAATTAAAGACCAAAACTCTAGTCCAAGTTTTCGCAGAAACTTGAAAGTTTCATTAAATCTTTGAGAATGTTTAGGGTTTCACTTTAATAAAAGTATTACTTCTCAGGTTCTGGATTGCTTTCTTTTTCTGTTTAAAGTTTCATTTCTTTACTTTTCCTTTTAATGCTACATTTAAAAATATTAAAAAATGCAATTCAAATATTTTGTAATTTTTATGTATATAATCTTTTATTTATTTTCTTTTTATTATTTTAATTTTCTTTAAATTAACTATAACATTTAAAAGAAAACAAAAAATAGCATCCATTTTACTAACTTTAACAGTTAAACAAGAAAAGACTCATTATAACATGTTTAACAATCTTGATTCTGTAAATATTAACACGTTAGTTATGTTTTTGTTTACAACAATTTTGCTCCTAAATGCTTTTTTTAATTGTTTCCTAACAAGTATATTTTATACAAAATCAAAAATACAAAGCAATATTCATTTGCATATAATCTTTATCATTTATTTTATTTTATTTTATAAGTTTAACTTTTATTTCCTCAAATTATTTATTGACAATATATTTTAAAAGGAAATAAAAGGTTCATTATAAATAATCTTAGGGTTTTGTAATATTCAACCTTTAATTCATTTTATTTAAACTTACTTTTAAAGTTTGTACTTTATCTTTTTACACTAATTGGGTTTAATTTCACATTTGACTTACATAAACAAAAATTACAAAACTCAAATATTGCAAATAATAAAAAATTAATAAATCCAAAAAGCCTGCAATAAAGGTTTGAAAGTTTTGTAATTTCAACTTTCTTTTCAAGCTTTGTACTTTATTTAATATGCATTTCACTCATATAAAAGTACAAAGTATTAAAACAATCACTATGCTTAGGCTCTTACTCTTTAGTTAGGGTCTAATGTTTTATTTTTAGGCTATAAAATAGGGTGACCATTCCTGCCTCTTCTTGGTTTAGCCGACCAAGAGGTCGAGATGTTGGTGTTGGGAACTCTCAAGTCCCTCGACATCAACAACACTATTGAACAAATATTTTGCCTTTGTTGAGTCCAATCCATAGTGATTTCTATGGCATTGATCTCTGCTCCAAAAGTTTCACTGGTTTGAACTTAACAATTAAATTCCATCTCAATTCTTTGGGCAACGTTGTTAGATTCCTTTGTTGGGTTTATTGCATTTACACAATTTTCACCTAAACCACTCAAACGATTGAAGCCTCCTCGAGGACATTATTATAGTGTTATTTGTTTACCTCTGTTCGAAATCAGCAGAGCACTGTGGTAGAATTTGAAAGATCAAAAGTTCAAGGGTTATAGCAGATTTTAAAGTTAAAGATTGTCCTCAATACTATTTCTAGTTGATCTTGTTGTTGCATCTAGAAGAGCTTTGTGACTTCCCTCATTACATAATCTTTTAGAATCTATACCCACCCCAACAACTGCTTCTCTCACTGGTTCTTCGAGAGGTGAGTTAATTGTCAAGGAGGATTTCAAGGCCATTCATCCGACGTGACAGACACAAAAACATCGACAGCACATTCCCCAGAATCAAGGTATACTTGCAAATAGTTTTTTTTGTAAGTTTACTGTGTTTTTTTGTAAGCGGGTGCATTTTCGATAGAAGTTGACACCCTTCATTTGTTGAGTTTGCATTGTAAAGTCAAGGTGGAGTTGCAAGAAACCCTGTGAGGTCTAGTTCTGCTTTAAAATGGCTCGAGTTAAGGAACTGTTAGAGTTACTAAACCTCTAATCCTCTCTTCTGTGAACAATACAGTCACCATTGACAAAGAAACTTTGCAGTTTGTTGTGACCTGCTTGCAAGTTACGCAAGCCAAAGCAGCACTGCTACAAACTTGGACTCGACTTCTTCACGATGCACTTGAGC
>ML817036.1:49639-60126 GCA_009831015.1 Picea engelmannii | reverse complement strand
TGTTTCAATCTTCATCCTTGTGAGCATTGTCGAAAGAACAATCATCCTTCAGATAGGTGTTCCAAATGCAAGACAACTGCAAGAGTAAAGAACCACTATGGGTGGATGACTTCTTGGCAATGGTCATAAATAGCCAAGAAGATATCTCAGTCATACCGTAGAATTTGCACTCCAGTATTGACACATCTTGCAGTGGACAAATTTTCATCTTCTCACCTTATCCCTGACAGGGGAGAAAAACATCAGCGATTGACAGTTTCGAAGTCCTATATGTCGTGCAGTAACAAGCGAGTGTGATTGGTTTGTGGTTTTCCTTAAATCACCACTTAGTAGAAGACTTACACCTTTTGCTAGACAACCATTAGTCATTTTCCTTAAACCTCCACTTGGTAGAAGAATTTCAACTTCTACTACAGAACAGTTTATGGTCATCTTTAAACCAGCATTCGAGAGCACTTCCAATTAGCAAAAGAAATCAGCTTCCAGCTTCTAGCTAACTTAGGAAATGTTCCGGGAACCATTGAGCCTAGAGCACGGTTCTGGAGTTTGTGGTCATTCTTAAACCACCAGATTGGTTTGTGGTCTTCCTTAACCCACCTCCACCAATTAGTAGAAGACATCAGCTTCTGCTATACATTTGGTTTGTGGTCATCCCAAAACCACCAGATTCAGAGAGCACATTCAGCGATCAGTAGCTACACACTTCCAGATTTTAGCTACCCACTTTTAGATATCAGCTCTCACCTTGGACTCATGTACACCCCTTTGGATTAAGGGGGGGAATGTTGGAAACCTTATCCACTAGGGTTATGGTATTAGTCACTTGTGTAGGAATGTGAAAGATCAAGTGACAGTGTAACGGTCTTCGACAGTCCAAGAGACCTTGTAATACGAATCCAAAGGTCAAGACTATGTATTTATATCTGTATCATATTAATGATAATATGGAATCCACAATTATCTTTATTTTCGATTGTCCAACACTCGCCCCGTCTCTTGTTACCCCAAACTGACGAAACAACATGAAAGTATGAGGTGATCCTCCTAGTGGTCCTATGGCGAGGTGGGGCATGCAAGAAAAAAGATTTGTGGCTAAATAAATCCCTGACGAAGAGGGCTAGGTATCTCCGATCACGATATCGAAACAAAGTGGAGAGGGATTTCCTCGAGTACCTGTAGATGCAATGGTAGCATCCCTTTATCTCGTAGAAGAAGGGGCACCTAAAAATGAGGTGCATCTCTATCTTTGTCCCTTGTAGGTGGCACATCTAGTATATCCTCTTTGATCAATGAATATGGTGATTAGTCTCCACCCGGAGTCTGTTAGAGACAACCTGAAACTGGCCAAGAGGGATCCTAAGTGAATGCATCCAGCGTCTACGTGTGTATTGGGGGACAAACTATGATGCTATCCCGCAACTCCAAGAACTGCTCAAGGTAGAAAGACATCTTCGGGCCTAGGCTCTACGAAGGTGAAGTCCAAGTGACCTGAACATAAAATCTATACATGTCCTTTCAGATGGTCTGATTCAAATCATGCCTAATCAGCAAGAGATGCCCTGGCATATCTAAAATGTTGGAACATGCAGTTCCATCGTAAACCTCACCTTGTCAGTTGAGTGGATCAACCAAGTCTTTGGGTCAACGACCGACTAAAATGGTGGTTGACCATGTCCACTTAGGATCCCCAATCCATGTTTCATGGACGAGTGCAACCAACTCCACCGGAGCTTATTGGTTTGGTCCATGACCGAAACCTATTTATAGACGATCCTTGTGATCGATCTATCATCATATCATCATCAAGAGATTCTTCGCTCTCTTGGATCGTGCTTGTGCTTCAATGCTACGGTGTCTTTAGACACCACCTTTGATCTCGGATACATTCTTCTCTGCGTTCAATCCTTGTTCCAACTATTGAGATTTGGGTACCAAGGAAAGTGGTCCCCTTTTGTTTGAGAGTCTCTAAACACAAAGGGGGAGAGTATTACACTCGTGTTGTTACTTTATGTTCTAATTTCACTTTGACTTTATTCACTTAAGTCATAAAGTGAAATTAGTCACTTAAGTCATAAAGTGACATTTAATTCGCTTAAGTGTGAATTAATGAACACTAAGCAAACTATGGAAACTTAAGTGGGTTTATGAGATCTAATCTCATCCACTCATCTTGGAGGAAGGCTTAGAGTGAATCTAAGCCCTTGGTTTCTAGGTTAGCCTTAAGGATTAGGCTAAAGGAGGCAAAGGAGGGTAAAGCGAGACTCATTGTTCACTCTTGAGATTGGAGTGAAGGAGAGGAAGAGGACTTGGGTGCATTTGTTGAGGAGGAGAAGGGCGCATGAGGTCAAGGGTTTGGAGGAGAAGCCATTGTTGAGGACACAAGCTTCCTTGAGGAGCATTCATGGAGGTTGGGCGCAAGTGTTGGAGAAAGGGCGCATTCAAGTGAAGAGGCGCACAAGCTAGAGGAGGGGCGCATCTAAAGAGAGGAGGCGCATCTAGCTTGTGAGAGGGCGCATCCTAGAGGTGAGGCGCACATACTTGGAGTGGGCGCACTCATGTGTACACTGTATATAGGGCGCACTTGTTGGTATGGGTTGCAAGCCAAGGAGTAAGGCCAAGTGTGAAGCAAGGGGCGTACCATAGTATTGGGCACTTTCTCCAAGGCAAGGGGCGCAAGTCTACATCAAAGAAAGGCAAAGGCAAGACAAGGGCTAAAGCAAGGCAAAGCTAGAGGAAGAGGCACACCAAGGCAAAGGGCGCACACTTCTAAGGTTAGCAGGCACAAAGAAATAAAGAAGTCCAAAGCATCTTGAGAGAAGTTGCTACTGTATCAAGTTCTTTTGTTGTATTTCTTTGTTGTAGCTCTTACCTTGAGATCTCCATATATATATATATCTAGTTTTACCCATTTGATGTTTAATGCATGTTAAAGAAGGCTAACTTGGACAGCAAAACCTTCCATAATTAAACCCTATAACATGTGGCATTAAAGAGCATCAAACCAAAGCTTGTGGGCAGATTTCAGAGTGGTAAACTTCAAATCTGGTGGGTTGTTTTGGACGGTGAGAAAACTATCTCAAAACAGTGAGAAAAACAGTTTGAAAGTACCTAGACTTAGTGTCCAACAAGAGGTCATATGACAGGCCTGTTGGGCAGCCTATAGGACCTCAAATTTCTTCACCAACATGGTATCAGAGCCAATGGTTCTTTGATCTCGATTTCACAGAGACAGACTCGGATGTAAATGAGACAGTGTTGAAGTCACCTTGATCTCTATTAAACATTTGATGCGTCTCAGAATATTCTGGGCATGATATTCTTTTTTTGCCGTGAATTGAAGCACGACCAGGGTTTGCACTGTAACTCGACCAAGTGATTGGATAGAACGATTTATTAATTGAATAAGACCGAGCATGGATCTACACTGGCCCTAAAGGCGAGTTTGTTAACTATGTGGCTTAACTGGTCGGAGCTCCCCCTTTTCTGTCGGAAAACTTGGCCGCACGCCAACTTGTGTGTTCGCATATTGATCGACTACAGTTTTTTGTACCCGAGTAGTGGTCAATCGAACGTTGTCCTCCCGTCAATCCGTGGAATAAAACCCTTGTTTATTTGTTTGCCCACTCAACTTGTGTGCTAGCAATTTGGTCCACTCGATTGGAGTATCACCGGAGAACCGGCTCGACCTGCGGGCAAAGCAAAGCAACTGCACACAACTCGACTTGTGGCTTGGTCGACTCAACCCTTAGCTTGGCCTGTCAGCTTGGCGCCCCACTGCCTTTGACTTTGACTTTGCAGATCTGGACTCTCAATTGGAGTAAAGGGTAACTCAATCAAACCCTCGAAGATTCAATCCATTGGTTGGCCCGGCTACTCTCATTGTCGACTAGAAGAAGGTTCGACCAGCGCGCACCATAGACCTCCACTTTCAGGGCTCAACTTGACCTGGCTTGGATTTGGCATTGTTGACACCCTCGTCTGATGGCTCGACCTCTACTCATCTGTCAGCTCAACTTGTATCGGCCCTTCTCTTTGGCTCCACTCAACCACACGAGACACTGCTCAACTCGAGAGGATTCATCCAAATCCTACCACGCCAAACGACTTTGACTTCGAATATTTTGGGTTTTAAAACCTCTTTGTTGAGTTGTTCGTGCGTCAAGCACATATTTTGACCACCCTAATTTCATGATGTTATCATTTGTCGACCTAGTGGCTTGATGATGTGGCCATGCGAACATTTGTTAAGTTGCTAGTGTCGTGAGCCAACCAGCACGAATTTCGTGACCACGATCAACTATGCATGATCGACTGCTTCACTTGGTGTGAGTCGACTGGTGAAGCCCTGTTATCCCCTATCCTAGGGATAACTAAGGAGATTATGTCTCAAGGCCCACAGGTCCTAGACATGGAGTACCGAGAGCCATATTGACTTGAGCATGGCCCTGGAGGGCCCATCCTTCTTCTTCGGCGCCTCCATTTTGTCAGCAGCAACAACATCCATCCCATCAGCCCAGTTATGAAGTAGCAATGGGTCTTGCTCCATGAGGTAATGAGTCTGGGTATCATGGTATGTGTCACTCTAATTGTCAAAACATTTGAATATGTGCATTTAATTCTCTTTTGCTTCATGACGTGTGCTTGGACTTTATGCCTTTTGACTTGTCCATACCTTGGGGGGATGAGAGAGTGCCCTAGCAAGTTGGTTTCGTTAGGAGTGAATTGCCACTGGGTGGGTTCATGAAAGGTCATCGTCCATTCCCACCATACTTATCACTTTTCATCATCTTCCCTCTCATCTATCCCCTGCATTGGTTCGAGCATTGGGTTTGCCAAGCTAGTTATGGGTTGTACCTTGCCTTGTGGGAAGAAGGGGTTAAAGGCCCAGAGGGTAAAAGTAGCTGGCAAAAGATCAAAACCTTTAGATGCTTCGCCCAGGGATCCTCGATAAAGCAATAAAGGGCTTCTTAGTAAGAAAAAGGAGGGACCCATAACATAAATAAACTCAAGACCAAGTTGGAGGATAGGGGGTCCCATCACGAGCCAGCCTATTAGGTCCATGGGCATGTAGCGGTAGGACACTACCATTCAGTTGTCACCACGCCAGGGTAGTGGCTCTTGGTAGCATAGCCAAGAGAAAGGGGGTCTCATCACGAGCCAACCTTCTCATCTCCGTGAAATGCTTGTGGGTAACATTGTCACCACTGGTCACCACGTCAGAGCAGTCTCCCCCAACTATTCTCTTGAAAGAAAAAGCAATAAGATAAAAAGGTAAAAAGGGCATTGAATGGGCTAGGAAACATGTGCATCCATGACAAGGTGCAGCTCACCCTCTTCAGAGGCACCCACAGGTAAGCCCTAGATTTCCATGTCATCACTGCACCCCTTGCCCAAACATCCCCATACCATCTCATGCACTTACATGACCTAGATTGGTCTTCACCTGGAAACATCCCACGTCTAAAGAGAATTAGCCCAATAGGACGTCTTGAAACCCTCTCCAAACCTGGCTTGTAGAATAGCATAACGTCTTTGAGCACTTGTCTGGGAAAGGGGGGTTTTATGCACATGTTTGGGTAACTTGATTATTAGATGTGATTGGCATTGCTATGATCCCTGTGACTTATGAGCCCATGGAGAGTGTACTTGTTGTTGTGGCAGGACCACACCCGACAGACAAGTACATATGAGGAGATGATTAGCTCGAACCTCCATAGGGCTAAAATCCCACCAGATGGATGTTGAGACCCCGACCAGGGGCAGACATATACCAGAGGCTTGCACCAGAGAGAGAGGAGGACATTCCACAAAAGACAGCCTGGCAGACCTGGACCGAGGGGGTCTTTCCCTCCCACCATGATGTTGGCCCTTGAAGGCCCTTGACATCATCATTCAAAGCCTTGACGTCACCAGTTGAGGTATCCAGCTTGAGGACGACTTTGGTTGGCACGTGTGGCAGTTCCAAAGGGGTTTTGAGCCCCAACGATTCACTTGGAGGACTAACGTTCCAGCAAGGAGGCTAACATCACCCTAAAAAGCTAAAATTAGGGTTTTATTTGAAAAAATTGTGTAAAATTGGATTTTTCATGTAAACTGGCCATGTTGGCCTTTTTGACCTAATCTTGTAATTAAAGGTCATTTTGATTGTATAAATAAGGGATTTTGCCCTTGTATTTTATCATCATTCATTCACTCACTAAGTGCGGTCTGAAATTTCGACTCCTTTAAGGCTCTTTGGCTGAAATTAAGTGGTGCGCAACTCTTGGAGGAGGCTTATATTGGTGTTTTTGGCATTTTTCTTGGTGGAAAGTCTTCAACTAGGCTAAGTGCTAGATTATTCTTGGTGAATGTAAGTGAATTTCTGCAATTCTTCTTTACTTTGAATGGTTATAGTACATTTACTTTGCATTTTTTTCAAGATTATGAAATTGTTAGCTTAAAACCCTAGGAGATCAAGCACATGTTATTGTCCTTGTCTCAATAGCTTTTCACCTACTAGATTTTGCTAGAAAACCTATCCTTTGAAACATGTGTTAGAGCCCTACCATTGTAGCACTCTAGCATCATTTGCTTCATCAAGCCTTTATTTACCTCAAGCTTGAGCTAAAGAATAAGGAAAACCGCTAGGGCCTAGGGTTACCTACTTCCTAGTAGCCGTTTTCCTTCTAGGGTTTGCTGATTGAGGCCTTGGGTTACCAACAACTCAACCACCATCCCTCTTGTCCTTAGTTCACACATTATCATTTATTTTCTTCAAGATTGTTGCTGCAAAAAGTGACTCCATTAGCCCTAAAGACACTGATCTAGACCTTATACCTGATTGATTGATGAAAACAACCCTTAAATCTTATACCTCAAGCTATTTACTAACCTTCCCTAACCCTAGATTAGACTAATCCACTAACATTCTTGTTGTTGTTACAAAATTAAACTACAGCCAATTATTACAGCAGTAAAAGCTCCTAAAAGAAATTACTAAAGTTGATTTTTACATTGCCTTATTAGCTTCTGACAAGTGCTAGCATATTGCCATTATTAGACTACCATTTTGGGTCATTTTGAAGCTTGTTTAAGGCATAACTTGTGAAGCTATCATCATATATTTATTGCTGTTATAAATTTCTGTCTGCTTCATCTTATATCAATTTATTGCTTTCATTGAAAAGTCCAAGGTCTTACAAAGCACTAATATCAATTGTTATTTGAAAAAATAGTGTTTTCTTGTTGTCTTGTTCTGGGCAGGTACATTCAAGCATATCTTTGATTCATATTGTTAAACCTTTGGGACTTTCTGATCAATGTGACTTGTGAGAGGGGACAACTTTCCTTGATACCTTTACCTTTGCCTTCTCAAACCCCCAGGTCACCAGGGACGTCTCCCCTGGGCTTTCATCCCTAAATAGAAAGAGGTGTCTTATTAAGGTGATAGTGATAGGACAACCTCAAGTTACGCCAATTTGCCCTCCACTAGCCTTTCCCTTTTGGACAAGAACAAATTGTGCGATAACAAGCCCGACTCTTTGTTGTGGTCGTTTGTTCTTCAAACCATTCTTTGCAGTTTGCTATCGTGGATCTTGCCCTCCATCGATGATGGACATGTTGGATGAAGATGAAGCTCTAATGCTTCAAAAACTGCAGGAGATTCATGAAAAGAAGGCCACTGCCTTGGAAGAATCTCACAGTCGACTTCATGCAGAAGTCATTGCCTTGCAAAAAGTCACTACACAGTTGCAGACTGAGAATCAGCGCATGAGCAGTGAATTAAGGACAACCCACACCCAGCTGGAAGATGAGGTTGCCCTCTTTCAAACCAGCCTTCTACAACAGTTTGATGAAAAATCTAGGAAAATCCTTGACCTAGAACAAACTATGGAAACCATTTTTCAAGATCTAGTGAATGATTTTGGCGATAAAACAAATCTTGTCGATGATCTCGTTAAAGAGGTGAAGATCCTTTCTCATGAAAATGTTGCATTAAAGACAAAGAATGCAGGACTGAAAAATCAATTAAAGACTGGAGAAAACGTGTTCCAGACTGTTGTGACTAAGCACTCCAAAAGGGTTACTGCCATGGGAAACAGTGCAACAAGCTTTTTCCAGACTCTTGCAAACGAATTTCAGGACAAGTTTGACCTTCTTGAAGACTTGGAGGAAGAAGTGAAAGCTCTTCCTCATACAATATTGAGCACAGATGTCAACCAGCTGATGGATTTTCATTTATCTTATTTCAACGGTCATCTTTACTCCCTCCTATTTAATACATATTGTGGCACTCTTTCTCCTACCTCTGAGCTTTTTGGTTGTCCCTGATGATGGATGGAGTGTCCACTCGAAACATTGGAGGTTTCAAAACCAGGTACATAGTTTGAATCCAGAAACACTCTCAATAAAATGCCCAGCTAACTCGTGGGGTTGCCCACTTGCATGCCTCCCTTGATGAGCTTCGGGAAGAAGTTGCTCCTCTTCAAGAAGAGGACAATCAATTGTTTGACGAATATCAGGCATTGAAGGAAGATTATGACGCCATATTGTTGCAGCGGACTGAGAAGGATGAGACTCTTCAGAGCTTGCAGGACTGCAAACGGAACCTTGAAGAACAAGTTCACCAACTGCAGACTATGGAAAGGAATGCTTAGAAGACTGCTGAGAAGATTGATGTTGTTGAGCTGCAAGGCTCACCTATTTCTTCCACCATTGTTGCTAGTCTAGCTATTTGTGAGAAGAATGTTGATATTGTTGAGCTGCCAAGCTCACCCATTTCTTCTCCATCTAATGCTCCTTGTAAGCAAGATGTTGTCAATTTATGCTTTAAAACTAATGATTGTGTTGTTTCTCCTAGCTTTGAAAAACATACTATATGTACAGGGCCTCGCCTACTCAACAGGATGGGATATACCGGAGGAGGACTTGGGAAGAATGGACAAGGTATTGTTGCTCCTATTATGCATGAGATGAAGACACCAAGAACAGGTCATGGATATGATGCTATTGTTGCCTCCTTGCCATAACCTGCCCTTGTTGCAAACAAGGAAGTTTTGTTCATTGCAGGTGGAGTTCAGATTGATTTGCCAGCAGAGCAATCGATTGAACCAATTGATGAAATGGTTATTCCTAACATGCCTGAAATTGAGAATATTATTGTTGATGACATTGTTGCTGATATACCAGGTTTTTCTACTCCCGAGAGTACACCAAACCCTGAGCCTATATCTCTTGATCAACCAGCACAGCACTTTGTGCCTTATCATTGTTGAAAATTGTAGCAAGTGAAGGTGTTTACCCATGCCTAAGTGTCTTAGGCGTGAGGGGACAATAAACTACCCTTGACAGCTTTGTAAGAATGCCTAAGTTTCAACTTAGGAAAGTATGAGGAAAAATGTTATATTTCGCCATTAACTTTATTTGCCAATATTTCTAAAGTTCACTTTAGAGATAACTTAAGTTGTCTCAACGGAAGATTAAGTTCCAGCCATTGATCTTAAAGGAGGCTAGATCTGATCTTAGCCACTCATCTTGAGACTAGATCTAATCTTAGCCATAAATCCTTATGGAGATCTAGGATTAGGGATTTTGATGATGAGAAGACCTAAGGGGGGCGAATTCATTCATATAAAGCAAAGGTGTGGGCACAAGGAGATATATAGAGAACAGCATTCAAGTGATTTGAAGTGCAATCCAGAGTGAAGTTGGAAAGAGAAAAGGAGTGGGCGCAAGGACAGATATTGGAGGCCAAGTTTCTGAAGATTGAGGGCGCAGCTAGTGATTTGGAGAAGGCCACATTGCATGTTTGAATCAGCAATCTGAAGCAGCATTTCATTGAGGTGAAACAGGGGCCGTGAGGGCTTGAGAAGCACCATTCATAAGTTGAAGGAGGGTCGTAAGGGCTTGACATTGTTTGCTGAAGATTATTGTAGCAGATCTGAGGGGTCGTGAGCGTTTGGAGAAACTTGAGAGAGGACAGATCAGCTAATTAAGGAAGCAGATTCATCTTTGGAGAGATTCCTTGATGAAGGAGAACCTTGGGAGGCCATACGGCACAACTAGGAGGGTTTCCTATTGGTTGGAAATTTCTAGATCTGATTAGTGAGTTGTATTTTGTATTATTGCTGCTGTAAATTGCCCAAAATCAGAAGAATAAAGCCCTCTTTGCTAGTTTTCCCCGAAGTTGGGGTTTCCAGGGTATATCTTGTGTATTTGTGTTTGGTATTATCATTTCCGTTGTGCATCTGTTTAACTCAGCTTGTATAATTATAGTATAGATCTGAAATCAAATTTATGGGTATAATCTATTGAGCTTAATTATCATATAGTTGGGTTCAAAAAGTTTTACAATCGTCATCCTTGTTGATATTATGGTAGCTGCGGGAGGTATTTACCTCCAAGTGTAAACCTGACGAAAATAGAATACTCCGGGAAGCAAGAAGAAACCCTAATTAGTTGGCTAATAACCCTAGAAGACAAGTCGGCTCAAGAGGATAACTTGTACT
>ML817035.1:214316-225989 GCA_009831015.1 Picea engelmannii | reverse complement strand
GATTCCACTCACCTTGTTCCAAGCTTGGTCTCGGGGATGAAACACTCCACCCACACCATTCTATCATCTTCACAGGTTCCATCATCGATCCAGGAGGGCAGTAGGCCGTACCCCTTGGGGGTTTTCCAACAGGGGCACATCATTTCATGAAGAGAAGTTTGATCCAACATTGTGAGAGGGTTTATTGACATTCTAACATCCGGGTATTGTTTGAAGGGCCTTGTTCATTAGTCTTGGAGTATTTTTGGAGAGTTGCTTCGGCTAGATATTTATCTACAACTTTGGGACGTCCTTGAGAGAAGGAGGGCACAACTGTGATTCAGATTTGCTCATTCTGAAGGGGTTACACCTCAGATCTGATCTTGAGATTTCTCCTTGTGGCTTGTGGTAGCCTGATCTACCCTTCTGGAGAGTTTCAGTGTATTTGGAGACTTATCCCATTAGGGCTGAATTATTGAGCTTGACAGTCTTCAGGAAGGCGCAGTCTTGACTAGGGTTTCAATAGTTTGGAGGGGTAAGACTTGGCATTTGGACTTCATACTTCAGGGGGGAATTTCCCTTGCCCCGATCTATCTTTTGGTGAAGTTTGGCATCGTTTGGAGATCTCCTTCAGCTGGGCCGAAACCTTGGCCTTATCATCTATCCAGTAGGATGTGCTAGCAGCTAGGGGGGTTGGACGTGACCCTAGTTCTTATTGTGTTTGGTCTTCACCGCATATTCAGCCTTTGGAGGCTTATTTTGTATTGCCGGGAGCATTTTGTAGTAGCTCATATCTTCTATCTTGGAGCCATCTGATGTTATTCCAGATCTGCAGCCATATTGTATCAGGTTCTTGCTTTGCATAATAATAAAGGTCAGATCTATGCTTTTGGAGTTCCATATCTTGTGTACTAGTTAGATCTTTTGTTGCATTCAATTTATCTTCAGATCTGTACTTAATAACTAAACATAAGCCTAAGGCCGAAACTTGAGAGGCCAACCTGCACACAAACACAAACAAACAAGTAAATCAGTGGTTCATTAGTGTTCCAACTTCCAAGCGAAAAAATTGGCTTGGGAACATTACATTGGCCGCATTCGGCATTTGTACTTCGCAGAGATATCATAATATAAACTTCGCAGTCTTTTGTCGCATTTGTTATTATATGATCATTTATATGCTGTAAACCATTAATCCTACACATACATTAGCAGCGTTTCCTAGACTAGCCAAGTCAGGAACATTACAGATAGACTCGGGTGGATAAGACCTAGTCGTGCAGACTCGAATGAGTTGGGTGCACTTGGGACAATTGGGCCGACTGAGACAAGTAGATGGAGTTGCCTTTGGATGACTTGAGAGGGATTAGACACCAAGGCGTAGTTGGGTGCAGTCAGACAGGATGATCGAGTAGTTAGGATGACTTGGGTAGGCTTGAGATGCCTTGGGTAGATGGGATGACCTGGACGGACGAAACGACTTGGGTGGGCTTGGGACAAATTGGGTGGACAGAATGATTTGGGTGGGCTTGGGACGACTTGGGAGGACCCGACACGAGTTGGAAGGATTCGATGGAACGATCAACAGGCAAGTTATCGAAGTAGAGCAAGTCAACCTAACGACACTTGGTTCCACCTTGGAATGAAAGGGGGTTCACAAAGGGCAAGCTCATATATATAGGTGGATGCATCAAAGTGCTAAGGAAGCAGGAAGTGCTAAGTCACTCATAAGAGTGCAAGATGTTCTGCAATTGTGGCATGTTTAGGGTTGGGCACAATGGAACGACTTGCACTGCCTAGGTGGGATGAAAAGTGGAATAGGACCTTTAGGAGAAAGGCTTGTAGAAGCTTAAGGGGTTGGATTGTTCAAGGTTGTTGGGTTGTATTGTGTAACATTCTATATGATAAAGAGAGGCACCTGTCTTAGTGCTCGTCCATACTTGTGTTTTATGGGTGCTTTATGTGTATTGAATGTTATTGTTCCTTGGATACTGTTAATTGGCTATTTGTTGTATTGCTAGGATGTTTTAAGGTTGTGGTTGGACGTATGCCTAAGTGTTGGATGAACTAAGTGTGTTAGAATTGGCTGGGAATCCAACTTATTGTAGCCTAAGGCAAAGTTATGGGCAAAACTTAGGTGAAGAGGTGTAGTTTGGACTTTGGTTGTAGTAGGCGCATGTCGGCCAAGCCATGGCGACCGAGGCAAGGAAGTGCCACATGACCGTAGGTGCTAGAATGACTTGGGCGGACTCGAGTTGCAGAAAAAAATCTGGGTGGACTGTTAGGTCCTTGACAAAGAGCCCTCGTTTCATCTCGAGGAAGTGACAAGAGGAATGTAGTCGGGGAGGGCGGTGAAGGTGGTGATGGGTAAGATCCAAATACATCCAAGCAGGAAAAGGGGATGCCATTTCCCTATTCCAAAGAGGAAGAGGTCTCCCAATGTTGATAAAGGGGAGTAGTCAGGAACACTCGATAAGCATATGAATAATAGGGAGATTGATGGCGATTCTGATAATTTCCTTGCTCGGTGGTTATGCAAATGGAAAATAGCAAATTGATGGAAAAAGAGGTGATGCAACAAGAATTGCCTACCTTAGAGGATAACTTAATGATTGTACACCAAGTGGATTATGACCATCAAACCAAAAAGCTTCAAATAACTAGGGTCAAGATCGAAGGAAAGAAATTGTTGGAGGATCATAGCACTTCATTGGTTGTTAAATATTTGGGGACCACTGGGGCCTTAAAAATGCATGAGGCCACTRAAAATTTGCTTAAAAGTTCTGTGAGTGAGCAACAGGAAGAAAAACTTAGATTGAAAAGAAAAGTCGTTGATTTGGAAGCTGCATTGAGCTCAAAAGCCCTATTCACACARCCCCTTGCCATTAAAGGACTCGAAGAAAATTTGGAGGAGACTCTTGAGAAGTTTTCCAAGGCAAAGGGAGCTYAAGAATTAATGTAACGAAGTCAGGAAAAATGTGGCTAGTAATATTGAGGATAGAATGGCCTTACTGTTTGAATATTGRGCACTGGYCAATAAATCCTCTGTGCTTASTGGACAKATTCCTTCCTTGAAAGAATCCCTCAAGGATTAACTTCAAAAAGACATGAATTTTAATGAAAACTATGTAAATACCAGTGTTACCAGAACCGGATCGGAAYTGGTAAAATCGACYGGTCYGACCGATTCACAGGGCTTACCTGTTCAAACCAGACATTCAAACCGCTTTTGACTGGTTTTGTACGGAACCGRCCGGTTCTRTACAAAACCAGTTTTTTTCCGTTTTTTTTTTTCATTCCGTACRGCCGAAAAAGTGAGGGGATTTGCAATTTWAAAAAAAAARWAAAAAAARAAGAGAGACTCATCGAATCATCCAACAACTTTTGACAATGAAGACCTTTCCTGGATGGATTTGGATCCCCAGGGCCCAGACACATCAAGAGAATGTGTGCACCGATGTTGCAACTGTATCTTTGCCTTMTAGACTAGGGGAATCAAGTCAKGCTCGGAATCCCCCTGTTGAGTCTACTCATGTTGAGGATGTAGATGATGACTYTGAGTCTGAGTCTTAGTCCGAGTCTGAGTCCTCTGAGTCTGAGTTTCAGTATGYAGATTCAGACTATTAGATTGTGTAGTCTCTACTCTCTAGCCTCTAGCCTAGACTCTAGAGTTATTTTTGGACTTTATAGGCCATTTAGAGCCTTTTTGATGATGTATTTTGATTCAGAATCCAGATATTCATATGACTATGGACTCTGGTGTGCACTTGCCACTTACTGTTAGTGCTATTTTGGTTTTATACAATGTTACTTGTTATATATATATGAGAAACTTYGCAAATTTTTGTATACTGGTTTGGATTCACATGGATGCACATGAATATGTATTTTTTTTTCAAAATTTGAATATTTTATGTATTTTTAGTGATCGGTTTTTTGATCCGGTTTTTTTCYGGTTCCTGTTYGGTTCCAGTTTTTTGGGTCAACCAGTTCAATGACCGGTCCGGTTTTGGTAACCTTGGTAAATACAYATATTAGGAAATCGGCTGACATGAACAAGCATAAAAGACAGAMGGAGAACCTTCCCTCAAATAATAGGTTGAAGCAAATCGGAGGAAGTTGGGACAACATGATTARTATACTACAATAGCTGATTGCAACGTGTGACRTGCTGGAGTAGAGAAGAAGTAAAGTATTCTTTAAGATAGCTAATTCCATAAAAGATTTGGAGGGGCCTTCCATTATGCAGGGTGATAAAATTTCTACTAAAGAAGAATTTGAAGCAAAATTGAAGGCAACTAAGATCTCCTTGGGTGTATAATTTGATGGTCTCACAAGTTTCCTTGAAGTTGAGATACACAAATGGCTCATTGACTTTGTCATTGACAATGTGGAGCATAACTCTATTATTAGGGAACAATGCATTGATTTAAATAGCATTGAAAGTGAAATGTTTTCACTTAGGGTAAAGAAAGAAATCATTGCAGGCCCTCTTCGTGACTACATCAAGTGTGGGTGAACCAAGCCTTGGAGGCAATCTCCAAGATATCTTGAATATGAAGCAGTTGGGATGGTTAGGTCTAATAGAGTGCATGTACCAGAATTAGAAGAGACTATTTAAACAACGTTCTTCCTCAAGAGAAGGTGTCAGATGATAATAACTTACCTCCTTTTAATTTTGTAAGCAATAACCATCTGTGACTTTCCCGTCTTTTTGTTTCCTCTAGCTACGTCTTTACCATTTGGTCTACATATGTGTTTACACAGTAAAGATCAGGGACTGACCAATTCTTCCCTTCTTTTGCCTCTAGGATTTCCCTAATATTCCAAGTTTGTTGGAGCCTCATCCTAGCTCATGAGAGCAAATGCTTTGAATTTTTGTTCAAGTATCAGTCATAGGAATTTTGTTGAGGCTTTTGAGCCCTATTATTCACGACAGTATTGACCGATTCATATTGGGAAGTCATTGATTAATTTGGCTCCATCGAGAGCTATTCAAGTCACATTTAGTTTTTATAACTCTATCTTGGTTGTTGACAAGTGGAATTTTGAGCAAATGATTATTTTCAAACTTATTTGATTGATAATGCAATAGTATTTTAAAGTCTTTGGATGAGCTATGCCATCTTTTCTATTTGCTTTCCTCTTGCATGGTCATGGTCATTTTTTGTTGCTTATATTATGTGAAAGGAGGCAAAGTATATGTGTCTTGAGAAAATCTTCTTATCATAGAATCTTGCTATTGTTCTTTATATTCTGTCAAAGTTTGGAATTGCTTGGTCCTTTCTCAGACAACATTGTGCTTAAAGAATAACTGATTGTCTTACGAATCTTATATTTTCTTGGAAGTCAGAGACCATATGCGGTTTTGCTGCATAGCACTTGCCCATCCCATCCACAAACTTATAAAGAAGATCTGTATTTTGACCAAGAGGAGTACCACCTCTATAAAAATGAAGGAGGGTGTTCTTGATTCTCCAGGACCCCCTTTAGCATTGATCCTTTTTCCCAACAATAAAAAGAGATCAACAAAACCAAAGGCATGAAGCCACTACTATTGTCCTAGTTTGGAATACCTAGGAGAACTACACAACCAGTCTCAAAGCCCCCATGTTTGGAGGCCTTTCATGGTCTATGCATAAGTGAGACTCCTCCTTAGCTATGCTTCCCATGGCTTGCACGGACCTCATATGCCCTGCTTGCACTATTTTATGATCTGTTTGTGCTTTCCATTGCTTACGCGAACCCCATATGCAATGCCCCCATGGTTTTATGACCTATCTATGCCTCCCACGCCTTGCATGAAATCCATATGCACTGCTTAGATGATTTCCTGGTGTGCTAGTTCTGCTTGCACTTTGTTGTTTGCTCGTCGAGTTGCCCAAATGCCTTGTACTCCTTCAACAGGCCTGCAGACTTGAGAAAAACTCCCATTCTTGCTACCACCATTGCTCCATTGGCACAAACGTGAGTCCTTTTTAGTTATAAGTAAAACATATAGACTATCATATACATATGATAGGTGACCAATCATTGCATAACTAACTATAGTTGCATACAACCGTTAGTTTGTACATTAACTCATGAAATTCTTGAGGTTCAATTTCTTTGACTTTGTATTTTCTAGGTGGACCCTTGTTTTTTGGGTAAGTCCCATCTTTTGTGACTTGTGGCCTAAATTTTCATTTTATGTTTCTCTTTAGGCTGGATGTGTAAAACTTACAATCATCATCATTCAATGTTTCAGTTACATTCCTAAAATATTCTTAGCATCATTTAAAGCATTAAATTGTTTATATAATGAGATATGCAAGTTATTCTATTTGAAAGTAATGTAGTGCACACATACATAGTATTTGCAAGCTACAATGGTATACATTGGTACATGACGGGTCATCAAATTCCTTTTGGAGTACGAGTTAAACTTGTATGATATTGTTCTGGCAAATAACTTGTGGAATTATGTATTTCTTCATAGGATTTGATTGAATTATTGGTAAACCTTTTGGCTTTGCAGGTCCGCGAACTTGAGAATGATCCAACTTTCAATGCCGGGAGAGGGGCAGTCCTAACAGAGGCAGGCACAATTGAAATGGAGGCAACCATCATGGATGGTTCTACCAAACATTGTGGAGCAGTTTCTGGTCTTTCTACAGTGGTGAACCCTATTTCTCTTGCCCGACTTGTTATGGAGAAGACTCCTCACATTTATTTGGCCTTTGATGGAGCAGAGAAATTCGCAAGAGAACAAGTGAGATTTTTGGCCATTATCTTTGTCTTCTTGTTCTTATATGGAAATATAATTCATTACTTTCAGAAGAGTATTGAGCAAATTCCAATTCCTATTCTTTTGGTCTAATGATCTCTCCTTCTCAATGTTGACATATTCGTTTATATGGAATAAATCACATCCATGTTGATGTTTCTTCTAGCATTTTAGGTTCATTAGCTTTCATATATTAAAAGAAAAGATTGATTATTCTTTAATGCAAGATTTGATAGAAAGAAAGTGTGCTAAATCTTCTCAATTGGCCAAAAATCTTTGATGGGATTGAAGGTTATAACATGTATAGTATTGAACCACAGTGATTTGTCCATGGGAATTTGGGATGCATTCCTTGCTTCCCTTACATAACAAGGCTAGGGGGATGAGGCGGGGATGCCCTCCAACATTCTCAATATAGGAGACAACTTCTAAATATCCTTTGGGACACCCCCTTTGAAAAGGCACCATCCTAGGGATACCCTAAGAATGTCCCCACAAATGAAGATGCCTAGATGTCATCGATGCTTGTTGGGGATGTTTGGGCATCTCTTTTGGTGCTCCTCTAATAGAAAGAGAAAAAAAATGCTCTTTTTATTTACCTAACAGTTATTAGGCCCCACTAAACCCGCTCTTCCCAAGACCCTAAAATATTGCCTCTCTAATAAAAAGTTGTCTAGTTTGCTAAACTTTTCGAGAAGGATTTTCGTTGGCATTTTGAACAATTACTTTCTTTTGAAACCTTCTCTTTACAAAATATGACAACCCTATTTTTCTTTTTTCATCCATGATTTTTATGTTGACCTTTAGAACAATCCTTTCTAAGATTACTTTCTTAATAATATAATCATTTTATGGTAAACCTTCTCTGATCTTCTTCTTGATACTTCTTGATGTGTTCTATATTGTGCTCCTAGTCAATATACAGATTTGGATTTGATCTATATCTTTGAAACCAAACCTAAAAGAATGCTTATCAGTTTTATCATTCCACGCTCTAGGTGCTTGTTTCAATCCATACAAAGATTTTTTAAACTTGCAAACATATTTGGGATTTTCCTCATCAATTAAACCAAGTGGTGAAGTTGCCATTTTAGGTTTGCTACTAAGAAATAGATTATTCTTTTTGTGTTCATTTTTGCAAATGGACTTTGTTGAGAAACACTTAACAACCAATCTTGCTTTATTTTCATCAACTTGCCCATCTAAATTATATATAGTTTTATACACCCATTTGCAATTGATCAAATCTTTTACCTATTGGAAGTGGCGCCAACTCCTAAGTATTTTTTTCATTCATGCATTATACTCTTCTTTCATAGCATTTTCACATTCTTCTTTACCTTTAGCTCATTAATAAGTCTCTAGATCTTTTGCATCCATTACCTTAGCCATGAGAGGATTTATTTTCTCTCTTTTCCTTCTTGGCTCAAAAGGATTACCTGCATCAACACCCATAGCCTCAATGGTTTTTGCAACTCACTTGGGCAAATTCTTGCTGCTACTTGTTTCATTAGAACACAATTTAGAAGTTTCAACATTTGAAGCGGAAATATACACAACCACATCATTAGAAGAGGAAAAAACAACCAATTCAACACCTAAATCTGAGTTAGCTGAATTAGAATCATCAGTAGGATTATCATCATCCATGCCGTCATAAATATTAGAAGCAAGAAAATCATCATCATCAACATAACTAACCAACTCAACAACGACAATTTGTAGAAGAGGGTTAGGAGAGGAATCTTCATCAAACTTCACATCCGTACATACAAACACATCATTGATCTCTGGATCATGCAACTTGTAGTGGTGATTGAACTCCTCACTATACTCAACAACAGATGCATTCTTTCTCTTATGTTCAAGCTTAGCTCTTTTCTCATGAGGTATGCGTTCCTAACAAACACTACCAAATACCTTGAAATAAGTAACTGTAGGCTTTCTACCACTCCATTTTCTTGTGGAATAACATCCCTTACCACTCTAGTAGAAGTCCTATCAAAAACATGTGCTGAACATGTAATTGCTTCACTTGAAACCATTTCAAACAAGTTCTATTGATTCTTTCAACTACCCCATTTTGTTGTGGTGTGTATGGAACTGTTTGTCAAGGCCTTATCTCATATTCGACACAATAATTTTCAAATTCCTTCTCAATATATTCACTTCAACTATCACTCAAACATTTTATTCTCTTTCCACTTTTATTATCAACCACAAGTTTAAATTCTTTAAACATATCTATGGTTCATAGATTTGGGATCAAGTTTGTTACAAACCAATTAGGCCAAGATAGAGAGAATCCAAACCCTCCTTCTTAGGTGCATCATCCCTTGTAAGCGAATAGTCCCCCAAACCATTGTTCATGCAGAGTTTGGTGCTCATCCTTGTCACCTTGAGGTCATCTTCCATCTAGTCTCTTTTGTTCACAGAGTTCAAACCTTTATGGATTTGAGCTCGGGGAGGGATTGATATCCCACCTAACACTTTACTCATTAGAGGCCATTGCCTTTGCTAGCCCCTCTGTGGGTGCCCATGGTTGGTTTCAGAGGCTTCTTGACTTCTCCAGTTTGTGGCCATCTCTCTCAATTGTTTTCACCCTTTAAGGTACTCATCAGACTCGCTAGACCAACTCCTGTTGTCTAAGCAACACTTGAATTAAGGTGTCAGAGAGGACATCTACCTACAATACATTCTAGTCACCTAGGTCGCACCTTCTAAGAGTCTTGGCTTGAAGATGGCATTCTACTTGGAGCACTTTATAGAGATGAGAGATGGCCTTTTTGCTCGACCTTGTACACACACAAACATTGGATGCACGCACTCAAGATTGAGTGGGATCTCACATACTCAGGATTAAATTGACTAGCACATCTTGTTGTCGGATAGAATTTGCTAGCCTTGTCATCTACAGGAATCAGAGACAAAGGTGCATCTCATTAGTCGATGCTCCATCTACTATGAGATCAGAGGCTACTATTACTACCTATTTTGGGATTTGGGAAGCTCCTTCTTCACTTTCTTCCGTTACCTTGACCAATGATGCCTTGTTTTTTTTATGGGAGAAGTTCTCAGAGCACATATTTTAGTCTTTGATGGTTCCATCTCAACCATAGGCTTTCAAGAGGATCATTGAATGTCTTGTCTAATTTGGGTAACATGCGTTAGGTAGAGACCCCTGGTACTATAGGGCTTGATTGGTGAGGCCTCGTGTATCCTCTCGACCTCTCACTTTGGGTGCTCGATTGACCTCCCTGAGACCCATGAGGGGTTGCAGTTCTAGGTTACAGGATGTCCACTACCAGACTAGTGGATGGAAACAACGCTAGGAAAATCTAGAGTCGCCACCCCCCTACCCAACATAACACTCCTAAGTTTCAGTTGAGTAGCCAAGTTTCTATTAGGAGATTCTTCCCCACGACCTTGGATGGTAGGAGAACTAGACTCCCTCACTCCTATGCTCCCACTAGGAACATACAACTGACCCCCCTTGGCCCTGTTTACTCCTTGGAGGACATCATCCACCAACACAACCATTTTATAATGATCGATGACTCCGATGGTGAGCCCATCTCTTGGTCCTTTCACTTGTCCTTGGCAACCAACTCTAGTGGGCCCTGGCATCTTTCTTTTCTCTATTCAACACTAAATATTTCTAGTCTTTAGCATGATTACCGTACTTGCACCCTCTTCTATATGTTCTTTGGCTAGATATTCAACTCTTAGATACACACTCAGTTCTTTATCTCTTTGCTTTCTATTTTTATCTTGGTGTTCCTTCACGCTCACATGTTGTACTTACACTAGATGTACCTTCTAGTCCCCTTAACCTACTTTTGTGGTCATTTGTTGGACATGTTATCACACAATCTTGCACCTTGGTGCTAAGCCTTCACAAGGTACAAAATAAGTGGAACATTAGAAGTGTTACCACTGTCACCTAGGTAAAAACTTTCCTCATTTTAGTGAAGGACGGATCAAACACAAGGGAGGCTTCTCTAGTAGCCTCTAGGGTTCGTAAGGCAAGACACAATCAAGTCTAAGGTCTCCTATATAGCTACCCAATTTACCACCAACTAAATATATCAAACAAGTTATTGATTAGGTGGTTACCCAAAATAAATTCCAGATTTGGGTTTGATGTGCTTTAAGGCTGAGTTAGGGGGGTTTATCAAGTTATTACTCAATGCAAAATGATCCCCAACACTATAAATCTGAAAATTACTAATTCTTGTTACAAAACTTGTATAAATATGAAAAATTGCAGCGATGAAC
This sequence comes from Picea engelmannii, assembly GCA_009831015.1. NCBI lineage: Eukaryota > Viridiplantae > Streptophyta > Pinopsida > Pinales > Pinaceae > Picea > Picea engelmannii. The sequence goes on along the minus strand of ML817035.1, from coordinate 214,966 downwards.
AAGTTACAACAACAGTCAACTATAGCCCTTTAAATAGGTATTAAACAAGTAAAAAACTAGGGCTAAACAATGGATAAAATTAGGGTTTAAACACCTTGTTAATTCTGAAAATTAAAAAGGATATAACAGCCAAATAAGACAGGACGTCCAGCTCTAATATGGCTGTAATGTAAATCAGGAAGACTAGTTTTGACAATAAGATGAATTTTAGATCAATATCATGCACAAAGAACCAAGACATCTAGGTTTTTTATGGCTGAAAATGAATATAAGCTACTATGAACCCCTAAATTTACCCAAAACAAAAATAAAAAGGTGAAATTTTGGAATTAAGATTGACAAGATGGGAGAAGACTAGTGTCTACTATTTTTTTTGGGCATATGGGGTCAACTAAGGACTCCCTTGAGAGGATGTAAGTAGATCTAGGGTTGTCTTTTACAAACCCTAGAAGATCTTGTTGATATTATGGTAGCTGCGGGAGGTATTTACCTCCACGTGTAAACCTGACAAGGATAGAATACTCCGGGAAGAATGAAGAAAACCTAATGAGTTGGCTAATAACCCTAGAAGACTTGTCGGCTCAAGAAGATAATTTATATTAGGTTATTAGCCTCCAAGAGAAGAAGTCGGCCAGAAATAATAATATATA